>PXIH01S0010503.1:1962-15981 GCA_003024985.2 Euperipatoides rowelli | reverse complement strand
TATTATTTATTTTTAAAGATAATTATAGGATAATTTCTAAAAAAAAAAAAATTCCACCAAGGGAAAGAAAAAAAAAGTTATTTACAATTCAATTTTTAATTAGCTCTCCCCCTTTAAACAACGTCAATAGTATACTCATGGTGGAGCTATTTTAGAACGTAATTGTTTTGAAACAATAGCGGTTGCTATACTTCAACATGTCTTTTTGGCCTTAAACCCCCTATAATTTTTTTTAAATAAATTGACTCTATTTGTATTAATTTTAATTCAAATGGCTTTCTATAGGTGTGTATGTACAAACTCATATCGTTCATAAATTTATACATTAAGTCTTCAGAGGGTCAAACGAACACTCATCAGGCATATGTTTTAGTTAGCAGGCCTGTGCTCTAACAATCAGACAAAACTGCTAGACATTCCTTATGTAAGTTGACATATTAATTTTGTTTTTAGGAAAAAACAAACAAACCAAGCAATTATGACTAGTCTTATTTTTTTCATTTATTTCTAAGAAAAACAGTTTTATTTACAGTAGGCCTACCGTATGCGCATATTTTTTTTTTTTGTAAATTATAATTTCTAAGCAGAAATTTGTATTTTATTTTGGCTAAATAATGAAAAATTGTTTCGGCAAATAAAATATGCTAGAGTTATGTTTAGTAATCATTAAAAGTCGGGGTTAACTCAGCATGTTTAAAAACAATGGACTATGCTTGCTAGTATTTCTAGATTGATTTAATGAATGTTATACTGTAGTTTAAAAAAAAATACAGTAAATTACTTTAATTTTTAATACATTATAAAACCATATGAAAACCGATATGTAAGGTAGATATTTAAATAAAAAATTAGGAAGTCAGATTGGTTAATTAGCCATAAATCTAAAAGAAGTCCCTAGGTAACCTAGTAATCTATCATGATTAGCTGGTTTGTTTACGTTTTTTTTTATAAACAGCCGAATCTTCACCAGGTCACTTGATGATAATATAAATAATAAAGAAGCAAAAATAATCATTATTATAATCTATTACGTTTACTACTTTTTTCAAATATTATCAAGAGTGAATTCAGTATATGTATGCCGTTTGCATTCTTCCAATATAAAATATCGGAGTCAATATCAAATGACACCGATTCGCTATCAGTTTCAGATAAAGGCCAAAATCATATGGACTATTAAATACTTGTACAGAAATCGTCATCAAATTCATCCATTGTGCTAATGGTCATATTTGTCTTTAAACAAACTTTACTGCAAGAGGAACAGTGCTATACCTAGAAATGATGTGATATACAGTAGCCTCCTGATCCAAAAAAAAAAGTTGAAACCTTTTTTTTTGTAATCTTAGACGTAGGACAAGAATATTCTTAATTTTATCTTTAAATAACTTTTTTCCTATGCATTTTTAATTTTTTTAGTATTGTCTTTGAAAATAAATAATAATAATAATAAATAAATCCATTTCATTTGACCTTTAAGTAATTAATTACGGTAACTGTTTTTAAATATTCATTTTGTTTATTACACTTAATTGAATAATTTTATTTGCTCTGAATTAACCCTCCCCGAAATAAGTTTAGCTGAATTGCTATGTGGCTGAATTGACCTAACTCTGAATTATCCATTCTGAAAATGGCACATGATGAACTTTCTACACTGAATTGATTGGACACACTTTGCTATAAGGCAAATTAAAAAATTCAATTTATAGTACTTCTAAATTGAAAGCAGATGAAATATTTTAAATTGTTAATGCAATTTACTTTAATTTTGAATTAATAAATTTTTCCATTTTCATTGTCGTATTACTTACAATGTAAAATTTGAATTCTCCAAANATAAATATAGCCTACTCATCGACTAATGGTAAACAACATATTTGTTTTCTTAAAAACAAAACATCCCAGAACTATTTCATGATTATTTTCAATTTTAACAGAACTAAAAATTTTCCTCCATCAAAGTTCAAAATTAACTGGAAGTTTTAACTGACTTCCGTAAATTGCTTTGATTATCATTTGTACATTGTCAATTATGTATCGATAGGCAGCTCTCCACTCTTTGTACTGATACTTATTAAGTAATCTGTACAAATATTTCAACACAAGATCAAGTTTCTCAATATTCAAATCCCCAATTAAGTCGGACAGATAGCTCACAAACATATCCAAATCTTTTTCTTCCGGAACTGGATAAGTAACAAGCCATTCTAATATCATTGCTTTAACATCATCCAACTCTACGGCTCCACATAAATTGGGTTCCTCTATTGTCTCCAATTTATCTTCCTTCTTTTCTTCAGGATTGATTTTATTCTTCTTATTTGTATTCAAAGGGATATTATTTTCTGGTAGCTTGGGATTCATAGGTTCTTGCAAAATTGTCTTACCATTCAGACATTTTCCATTCTTTTCTACTTTGGTACTTTTTTTAACAGATATGCCTTTCTTTGGTGTCTTTGGGGAATGAGCAGACAAATGCAAGTGATTAGGGAATCCCTCAGGGTTTCCATATGCTGCCTTTAACTCATCTAGTAATTCTTGTGGCAAAGCTTGTAGGCATGTTGGGTCAAGCTCTGATAATGATGGCAGTGCTTCAATATTTGTATTTTCTATTTGGGGATTACAAGAATTTGGAATCAAATCCTGAGATTCCCAATAAGAGCAGCCTGGCTGCTGATTGTCAATATTATTATTTACTGATAACTTTTTATTATTCATTTGATTCTTTTCATCTTTTTGCATTCTGGTAGAAATTTTAAAATTGTCCAGTGAATTGTTATCTAGAAAGCTTTCATCTTTTTGATTTCTGGTAGAAATTTCAAAATCTTCCTGTGAATTGTTATCTGGAAAGCTTTCATCTTTTTGTATTCTGGTAGAAATTTTAAAATCGTCTTGCGAATTGTTGATTGGAAAGTTTCCAACTTTTTGATTTCTGGTATAAATTTCAAAATCGTCCTGTGAAATGTTGACCGGATAACTTTCATCTTTTTGATTTCTGGTAGAAATTTTAAAATCTTCCTGTGAATTGGTATATGGAAAGCTATGGCCACTTCCAGATTTAGAGGATAGAAGATTAGAATGTTGTAAATTTAACAATAGTGAATTATCTCTTCTATAAGAACCAGATTCCTTAAGTCTTATTGGCGATTTCTTTTTTAGTCTTTCTAAATGAGAGTGGTTAGCATCTGTCTCTAATTTCTCTTTACACCGATAGCTTTCCGATGTCTTTTTATTTTGTTTTAAATAGTCAAACATAGTATGATTTAATGTTCTTGGTTTTGTAGATGTTTCAAGACGGGAGAGTTGAATACCTAATCCTCTTAAATCGGAAGGGTTGACATGGAGCTGCTGCAGCAATAAAATACATTCTTTAGCTAAGATATCTGCATCATCAGTGGCTGTAGGTAACATATGTGATTTCGTAACATTGTCACAAATTCCATGACCCATGAATTTTGTAGTTTTTACAGGAGCATTGCTACTGCGAACTTTTAGCTTCAATGTTATTAATTTTGTTTTCATTCCACAAGATTTCAGTTTGCCACTAACATTTCCAGCTAACTCAGATATAAACGTCACAGCTTCTACATTCTGTGTAAATCTAATTCCATAATTAACTTCAGCTGATACAGATTTCCTTTCTCTTTCCGTTCTAACAGGCCGGTCATCAATGCCTCTGCAATGATTAAAAAGTTTGAATCCAATGTTTGAACCAAATTTTTTTTGTAAAAATCCTAAAGAAAGTTGCTGTAGATCACTACAATATTTTACATTCAAATCAGATAGAGTACTTTTTATAGACATCCCTACACCAGGTAAATTTTCAATAGCAATATTTTTCATAAAGTCATCCTTAACATCATCAATTACATAATACTGACCATTTGGTTTAGCTAGTCTAGTTGCTAATCTTGCCAGAAGAATATTGGATGCTATGCCAGCAGAGGCATTGCACTTAGTTTTTTCTTTAATTTCTTTACGTAAAAATGTGGCCAGGTCTAGAGGTGTTATACTCGTTTCTTCAATTATGTCGGTACAATCTACAAACAATTCATCACAACTTACAGCTTCAATATTGACAGTGTAACATGCAATAGTTTCATATAAAATTTGAGCTATTTCTTTATATTTTTCAAAATCGTAAGATATTGTCTGCAGCTCAGGACATAATTTTTTGGCCTCACCTAAATACATTCTATTGTTAATTCCAAATGCTCGGGCTTCATAATTACAACAAGATATTGCAGCCATAGAATTGAATTTTGACTTCAATGGACTGTTTTGATTTACTTTTCTATAAATATCTACATGTTCTAAATCTTGATTCATAGAATTATTATAGCCGTAATCTTTGTTGATGGATTCTTCCACCCTATTCTTTTGCCCTCTTGAATGTGTTACAGCTACAGGTTTGCCTACTAAGTCAGGTCTACTAAGAAGTCCAACTGAAACAAAAAAACTATCCATATCAATATGCATAATAACTCTTTTATTCAATTTTACACAATTTTCAAAAATTTCATTTGTTTCTGAATTTATCGCTTTCTTTGTCACAATTTCTTTCAATTTATTGCGCTGTGGAAATGTGAGATCTTTTATACTTTGCAAATTTTGAACAAAATTTCTAAATTCTGTTAACCAAGTAGAAATATAATGCAATCGAGAATTAGAATAAAATTCATCCAAGAATCTAGGATTGTCAGCAGCTGAACAACAAATTTGGGGATTTGGCTTTTGGGCAACGGCAAATTCTTCATTCCCATTAATGGGGGGAGTAATTTTTTCACAAAGATTAATTTCATCTTCATTTTGTTTACTCTTTGAATAAGAAGAGCAACTAGATTCTGAAGATGATACGCTAGGGCTTTGTGGATTTTCTTCAACAATTTCATGTAGGCCTACTGAATGTGTTTTATGTTTAAACCTTCCATCTGCATCATTTATTTTTGAATTAGTTCTAGAGATTTGTTCATAATTCACTCCTAACCCATCAATTTGACATTCTTTTCTTAAGTTTTCTGAAATATGAAATTGTCTTAATTCATCCTCTATACTTTTATTAGCAAAACTTAAACAAGCAATTTCATTTATTCTTGAACAGTTATCTAAATTATAGTTATTATAAGTACTAGGTTTAGAAATAGGAACTAAATTCAGTTTTGATTGATTCTTAGTTTGCGGGTAAAGCAAATATGGTTGGTAAGGCAGTAAACGAGCAACTTTAATGCTATCAACAATCCAGTCTGGTTTAACAACTTTCTCATTTCTTAGAGCTTTAATTTTACTTAATGCCAAATTTGAAGCAATGATATGTGTAGTACTTTTGCGTTTATACAAATGATATTTCCCACCATGCAACATCATCAAACGCTTTAGTTCATCTGGTGAAGGCACTGTATATCCATTAACAAAAATTGATACACCATCAAATATCTTTGAGGTCACATCAGAATGTTCCATTTCATTACACATTTGCCTTCTGAATTGATCATCCAATTTCTGTTTCTTGGCCGCACTGTAAATGTCCCAATCTTCAAACCAAGGCCTGATGGGTTTTTTCCCTTTTTTCAACATCCTTGCCAATTAGCAGCATAAAGATCTGAAAAAGTTGCATAACAAATAATTAATTCAGTATGCATGGTATTCCCTGGTTACAATTTAGTAATGCCCACCCCAAACTAGTTTTTAAAATAGACATTCATTAGCCTACTTAACATTCTGTAAAAGTGCATTATCTTAATATTTATTGTCTCACACACACGCAACATTATCATAATATTAAATGAAAGGAGGAAGGGTTGGGGGTGAGAGGAGTAAAAAAAGAGAGAAGTTGACTCTTCAAATCAACTAAACTGATTTCATAAACAAGTGTCTGCACATAAAATTCTTGTCTCAAATACTCACATTTGATGACAAGCAGAGCCAAACTATCAAGTTGAGTCTGTTGACTAATCAAGCAAACAAATTAAGTTGCTTTTCTAACTACAAAAACAGTCCATCTAGCACAGGGAGTATTTAACATTTGTTTTTCCTACCAGTCATTCTAATTTGATAGTCTTGTATTCTATAAATTAACAGGTGTAGGAAACCTACTATGCTCACTATTAAAACTATCTAAGTAGCTCTCATAGCTGCCAATCTATTATTGGAAAGAAATATTATGCCTCTTTTTTGACACAACATTATGATTCTAATTCAATACACTATCCTTTCAATTTGTAGCTTACCTGTTAGAGATAGAATACAGGTATGAAAAGCAATATAAATTATGAGATTTCTAAAAAACAAAATGAAAATTCTTTAAAATAACTGGAAAAATTATTATGCAAGGATTAAAAAAAAATATTTATGAACTAATTTAAATGTTTTTGTTTAATTATAACTTATCAGATCCTGCTAAAATCTGAAATAAAAAAAAAAAATGGCTCAGGCGGAGGCCTATTTAGTGCCATGAGGTTATCCCGTATGCTACTTTATGTGTTGGGATACTGAAATACTGTGGTGACACTTTCAAAATAGCGTCGTTTCAGAATGCAGGCTAATTTTGTCATAGATATTTGCTTGTATCTTAGTTAATTTTTATCTATTTTTTTTGTATTGTATTGTTTTTTTTGCATTAAACACACACTGTGCCACCAAAACATTCTGCATGCTAGCCACCATCTAGCAAATTCACAATAAAGGTCCAAAAATAATTCAAAGTAAGTAAATATTCTAATTTTATTCATATTTATTAATTTGATAAGTATCAATAAGGATATTTTTTCCCCCTAAAATAATGAATAATAAAATATATAAATTGTAACTTTCAACATAGGCTACTGTATGTGTCTATTCCTTTTTTGCATAAATGGAAGCAAATACAGTGTCTGAAAAGTGTTTACAAACAAAATTTTATTTCACAAATTGTTAATTTTAAATATAGTACTTTCATGATTACAGTGTAATAAGTCTATAATACAAAAATAAACAGTATCACACTTATTACACTGGAGTGTGGAAAAAAAAAATCACTCATTTAAGTAAATAGTTACACCAATACAATTTTTTATAAACTTGTACATTTATATACTGCATATAGTAAGGGTTCCTCAGGACATAATGTTATGAAGTTGAATGAAATTCACAATAAATAATTTTTTTAAAATAATTAAATTTGTCTAACATTAAACATCTACTGACCTTAATGTCCTAATACTATTAGGAGACAATTTTTTTTTAAAGTTCAATCTTTTTGTAAAAGTGGTGCGAGTTTACATTTGTTGATTTCAATTTTTTTCCCCCGATCACAGAAATAGTGAACATGTCAAATATGAATAATATGATCGTGTGATCTTCGGTTAGCAAAACAATTATCATTCTATAAAATCAAGATCATACCTTCTGACATTATCAAAGTAGGGCAAATTCTTCAATATGCAATGGAATATTTTCTTTTGGTACAAATTAAATGAATGTTTTTTGAATGGAAATTTTTTTGGTGAACATTTGCTGCATTGTGGGAGAATAAAGTGTCAATTATCATTTTCTAATAACTTAAGGACAATCTGATTAGGCGATTATATCATTTCTTTCACTAAAAATAAGTACCTAGGGCCTACAAGACGGAAATCAAAATGTCTAGATTAGTAGTAGTAGCAAATAATAGTTGTGTAAAAATAACTAGCTGTACATCATTTGACTGCAATACTGAAAATAACCCAGAACATCATATTTTCTCAAGCTGGTAAGCACTGTGTTGGATCTGGAAGCACCTTTGTTGCTCCTGTATCATCATATTTCAACTTCCTAATTCCATAGGTGACACTGACATCTGTTGTAAAAATGAAGTCCAATAAATTTTCAGCTTATGCAATGTTGTTTTTATTTTTTTTCACCAGAGGATGTGTAGCTCCATACAGATAACGTACAGTAGTTTACCTGCTTTGTCTACCTTTAATCAAATTGATGATAGTGATAAATGCACTTTAAAATTAAGACATCGGTTATTTTAACCAAGTTAGTTTATTTCAATGAATATTTTTTTGAAAATTAACATTATATTTAACATAAATCAGGAGCATGTTTTTTTTTTTTTTTTTTTTAATTTCTTGTTATTTTTTGAGAATTTCTTGTTTTGTTTTATTTATTTTTTTAAATTTCTTTTTATATTTTGAACATTCATATATTTTCTAGTTTCAGCTATTTATAGTTAGAAATTTTAATAGTTCAAACTCTGAATTTTTATTGTAGGCCAAATATAAAATTTATGGGAAAATGACATTTATAACAACTCTAGCCATATTTTAGCATTATTTTAAAAATTGAAAATTATCATTTTTATCAATTTTTTGCAAAAAGGACACATAATTCTACAGTCATGACTCATATTTTGTCTTTTTTCAGTCACATTATTATACTATGAAAAAAAATAAATCACAATATACATTAGCAAGCAGACAAGTTAAAGAACTTTGTTTGAAACCTCTGCATTGCAGCATTTTAATCCCACTAAAATTTTTACAATATCTACAATACCATCTTGTTTTTTTTAAAAAAAAGATGCCAGCTTTTAAGCAGGAGTAATCTGATAAGAAAAAAAAAAAATGGCTAAAACGTTGGGAAAAAGGGACGATTCTCAAGACACACAACTTTTACTGGGGACATATTATTTCAGAATGTGGCTGGAAGTTAAAAATGTCTAATGCAATCCCTGATGGCAAATATGTTAGGGAATGAAAGTGAAAAAAAAATATTAGACAATAGCCTACAAAAAAAAAAAAAATGCTTCAACCCCCTTTCCCTCATTATCAATTTTTCCTGCCATGTAAATGTTTTCATATGTAGGGGTTCCTTAGGATATTAAAATTATTTTAGGGGTTCCTTCATGAAAAAAAGGTTGGGCAACTGGTCTACACATATGGTATATAGGTACAACGTACACAGTCCATTAAAAACAGCATAGTTTTATATTAGGCCGACATACAGGTGTATGCAGTAGGCTACTGAAAAAAATTATATTTATATTTGCTATATCTTTTACAAGGAATTAACTAAAGCCAAGTGTATAAATAAATGCTATATTTATTGTAACAGAAATACGATCTTTAGATCTTTAACATAGTCTTAGAACATGGAATGAATACCTAATAATCGAACAAGGTAATCATAAATCTACATCATAACATGGTATGTACAACATCGTATATTGCAATCATATAAATCATAATATACAGTATTTAGTATTATGTCAATATACCACAATACCCCTTCCCTTAAAGTTTTTATGATTGCATAACCTGTTTTTTTTTTTTTTAAATTATTGTTGTAGTCCGGGTTCATATTTGTTTCCTTCATATTGCTATCGTTTACTTTTACTTTTCTTTTCAATAGTTTGAAAATGGCTTATGAGGTGTTCTAAATCTCGGAGGTGATGTTTTCCCTTGCCTTTAGGTTTAGTTATTGTTCCCTTCCCCCTGATGATTGTAGACTGATTGTTGGTACTATCGGTTGACTTTTCAGAAAATAATTGTATTTCTTTTTCTAAAATGTTTATTAGTTCTTTAAGATGAGTATTCTTTTTTTGTATAATTTCTTTAATCTTTTTTTGTTGGAGATCCGTGGAAGTTGCGGTTATAGCAGGGGCAGGCTGAGTAGCAAAAAGGCTGTGTATGTTTATACATAGCTGGTGATAACATGCGCGGCCCATGAGTGCTCTGTCGCCCTTTTCCGTGATAATTAGTTCTAAACATTTTGCCGTATAATCATTAAATTTCGCTTCTACTTTACAGTATCTATTGGTTTTATAGTATGACCAAAGGCTTTTAATAAAATACTTAAGATTTTCCTTTTTGGCCAAATTTTACTAAACACTTTCTTAGGTATGATGGATATTGGAGCACCTGTATCCAGCTCGAAGTTTATTTCCATGCTGTCCACAATTATTTTGAATAAGACTGGAGCGTTATCATGTTCAATAACACAGTTGAACACAGTGTGTGTGTGTTTACGAGTAGGCCTACTGTGTCAATGTCTTCTTCCTCATCAGAATTGTCTCTTTCAGTTTGATTTTCCGCTGTATCGGAGTAGACTGACTTTGATTTGTTTGTCCTGTTTATTGGCTTATTTGCAGGCTGTTTTTATGTCTTTTCCTGCCACACAAGAAACAGATTAGCCGTCTTAAATCTGCATTTTTTTTCTGCGTAATATGCTCAGACGCAATGTTTACACGCTGCAAATTTAACTTTATTTACCTTTTTTTAAGTTATGTCTCGCTAATAGACAAATGTTTATCACTGTTTAATCTGCTTGTCGCTTTACTCGACCTTTCCGCCGCAGTTGCTGTCTGAATTATAGTATTAAAGTCTATGTTATTAGGCTCCAAAATCTTTTTTGGATTGAAGTGACATTGCTAATTCCATAGATGAATTGGTTCACTAAATAGAAATGCAGTTTCACTTTCAATTCACAGTTAATGCTAATCTTTCTCAATGCAGCTGCAAACTCAGTCACTATTTCGTCTTCTTTTTGCGTTCTTTTGCACAATTCGAAGCGTTCTATTCTTGCCAGTGGCTTGGGGCTAAAGTGATTTTTAAGCACAGTGAAAATTACCTGGAGTGTCATCTCTCCCGGCTTGGCTGGTACAACCAAATCATTAAGATTGAATGTAGCATTGCCAATAACTGTAAGCACTGTAGCAACTTTTAGATCTTCGGCTACTTTATTTGCCATTAAAAATTATTTGATCTGATCGGCATATCTTGGCCAGGTTATCCGATTTTCGTCAAATTTCCCTATTTGCATTCCAATCCATATCTAGTAAATTCTTAACTACTGTAGCTTCCGTTCAATTTTTTTTTTTTTTTTAAAAAATCAACGATTATTCTTGTAGATAGATCTTTGGGTAGTTTGTCGCCAGTTGCTATATCTCTTACAAGGAATTAACTACAACCAAGTGTATTAATTGTAACAGAAATACGATCTTTAACGTACAGACTTAGAACATGGAATGAATACCTAATAATCGAATAAGGTAATCATACCTTAAAGAATACCTGCATCATAACATGGTAGGCTATGTACAACATCGTATATTGCAATCATATAAATCATAATATATTTAGTATATATAATAGTCAATATACCACATTAAAAAAAACTGACATTTTCAATAATTACAACTGTTAATATACTGCAAATCTACAGACAATTCTTACTATAACAATTACAAGAAAGTGAAGAGAAAGTACATGGCTTTTTTTTTCCTAGTATAAATGTAGGCCATGATTTTCTAAACATAGGCCTATGCTTCTTTCTTTCTCTTTTAAAGTAAGCAACGTTTAATAAAGACCACATTTTACAGAATTGAACTAATATTTTACAAAATATTAAAATATTTCTTACTTTTTATATAGCCTACAGTAGATATAGTTACAGCTTCATTGTCCAATTTTTCCAGAGGAATAGCCTATTCACTTTCACACACATTTTTACTGTCTTCAATAAATTCAGTCTTTTCATCCTTGACTCTTTTTGCAATTAGTGTGGAATAGGTGACTGTTTTTTCGGTCCATCGACTCCATCATAATTACTTCTGTTCGATTGTTTTTTTTTTTACTGCAGTGAATCTAGAAAAAAGTAGGCTACCTTTTTTGTCCTGCTACGTACTGGATCAAGAAAAACATTTATTCATGTCCAAATATTAATACGGTAACATAATTTACTCATGTGTAAACATTAATAAATATAATCGAGTAGATTTTCATGCTACTCCTCCAAGCTCTCGTAGGTTTTTGTACCAAAATATTATCTAGTTTTCTTTTTAGTATGAATAAGTTAGTAGCGTACAGGTCTAAAATATAGACTATATATTATAAGAAAGGGCTTTTCAAATCCGTTTTTTTCATCTTGTAAATGCATTATTATAGCACATAAAACGTATAACAAATTTTACAGTGGTAAACATTTGGCGGCCATTAAGTCCACTTCTTACGGTGAATGTTTGGCTGTAATTGTGCTTACACGATAAATATTAGTGGCAGCAGATTCTTCTTTTTTTTCGGATGTGACTTAAGATGTTTTATAAAAGATTGCTTAGTATGATTTCTCCATAACAATGAATGATTGAAAACTAGTTTTATAATCTTTACCTTCGTAATGTTTGCCAAAATGTGTTCAACTATGCTCTGAGAGGAGACGGTATCTGTTAACGAAAACTAAACCCTCCTCTAACAATTAAATGGTTTCAGATGACTGTTTTCTTTTTGAGGTGAATTTGATGATTTATTTTATTTTAATAAAAAAGCTGCGATTTAAAATGATAAAATTGTTAAAAGTATATTGGGAGTTAATTTGTAGCCAATTAAAAATTATAGTTAATAGTTTGAATTGTGAAAATTTGTGACAATATGCTGTAAACAAAGAATGAAAAAAATTGTGATCTTTGAATTTTTATCTGTTCAAATCATGTGCTTAGGCTGTGCCATGGGATACTTATACCTCCATGGGCTGGATCACACATTTACCTAGTATGTTGACATAAAAACTAAGCACCTGACCACATGTCCGATGAGTTTGTTATCAAGAAATTAAAGCAGATGCGAGGCCAGACTAAACACTGAATTTGAAAAGATAAAAATTTAAAGGACGAATGAAATGATTATTATTTATTTTCAAAGATAAATACTAAAAAAAAAAAAATATATTTATAATTCAATTTTTAAAATATGTCTAACTCCTCCCTCTTTCAACATTGTCTATATGTACAGTTCGGTTTTATACAAGTTTTATAGTAAAACTTGTTTTATATACAGTACATTCTGGACCGTTTCAGTTTGTATATAATTACAGTAAGTAATGGCTACTGTTCTGTATATATCTATACAGTATAATATCAATACTGTATGTACAGTGCATATACAGTATACATAGTTAGTAGCCTATACTGTATTACAAACTGAAGGGATCTATCTTTAGGCTACTGTACTGTATATATTTCTACTGTATATACAGTATATAGATGTATAGGCCCTATATACAGTACAGTAGCCTCTACTGCACAAACTGATTGGGTCTATAGGCTACTGTATATAGTGTATGCACAGTAGCCTATACAGTATTATATACGTACAAATAGAAGGGGTCCAGAATATACTGTATTTAAGACAAATTCAATGTGAAACGAGAACAAGATAATAAAATAGCATACTCAATGTCTTGATTGAATATTTTAGTGAAGTATCATACAGTTAATTAAAAACTAGGCCACTACTTATATTTTATGCATACAAAAAAAAAATATATAAATTCCATAGGCAATCTTAAATTAACCGGTACGATACTGCAGTTTCCCCTAAAATCATACTGCTTTGTTGACTGACATACAGTAGTCATTAGAATTTATACTTATAATTCCAGTTTATTAAATTCCTATCTCCCTTTTCGTTATCCACGCATTCTGAAACTGGTTCCTAATTAGTTTTTTGGCTGTAAATCTATTCCTGATTCAAACAATTAATTTTTTCCCGCAATATGATTATCAATTGATTTTCATAGATTTTAATTTCAAATTAATTGAATTCTGTGTAGTCCTTACCTAAAATAATCTTTAATATTGTGTCGGAGACTTCCGTGTCTTTCCACTGCTTGGCGCCATTTGTTTTTATAAATAATAGCCTCGAGATGAAACATCAGATAGCCTTTTTCAGTGATTGGCTGGATTTAAGAATTGTGATTTTTATAATATTGGCTTCTTTCCTATTTATTAATTTTTTATTTATTATTTACAACGATTATTTATGTATGTTGTATTTTTTTTTTTACAAATTTGTTTATTGGATTATTTTTGTCTAGCTAACGTTTAATAGCCCGTAAACCAATGTAGACAATCTCTCAGAAGAGTGCTTTGAGATTTTCTAGCTCGTTGGCTTTGAGAATTTTTTTTTTTTCAAAGCGCAATGGAAAATCCTAAGGAGAAATCTCGGAGATTGTCCAAGGTTGGGAGCATGGACGTACGTCGTACGCAGAAAAAATGCAAGG
>PXIH01S0010501.1:2787-15540 GCA_003024985.2 Euperipatoides rowelli | reverse complement strand
ATCAAATAGGGTTATTTGTTATTCATTTATTAAGTAAATAGGGTTATTTGTTTAATCATATAATGAAAAGTTATTGTAATCATGCTGAATCTTGAAACAAGAAATTTACCCACGTCCACAGAATAAGGTAATTTATCATTAGCCAGTCTACCATCTTAAATCAACATTGAAGCCAACTTGAGTTTAAAAGTGCATAAAAATTGATAATTAATTATAATATAAACTTGTAGCAAATGGATATAGGCATATAAGTTATTCTACCATATAGTTTTGAAAAAATATATTATTTTAAACCAATATCAAAAACTATCAACCTCTTATTTTTTAACCAAATCTATCATCTCAAATCAACATGGCACCAATTAATTCGAAACTCATCAAATATCATTAAATGTGGATTCATCAATCCAAATCGTAAAAAATAATTGTTAAATATTTCTTGATAGTTTTTAGACAGATAAATGGAGTAGCAAATAAGAGACAAAAAGTGGATGTTATGCTGGCTAAAGAGCACAATTTGCAAAATTATAAATGGCAATTGAGGGTCGACATTGGAGTTTAATGGATTAATTCATCCACTATATTGAATCAATATACCATTAAATTTACATTTTAAAACTCATAAATCATCCATCATTTGGAATCAATGTGACATTCAGTTTACAATTTAAAACTCTTAAAAATTATCAATTCACCCACCATCTTGAATCAATATGGCAGCTAACAATGTGAAACTCATTAAATATCAATTTTAACCATAATACTGTACACCAATTTTTTTTCAGAATCCATAAAGGGTAAATATTTTAGGATATTGAATAACACCAAAATGATATCCTGTACTACATAATTAAAAACATATTTTTGATTTTAAAAGAATTGTAGTATGCTGATCGATTTCTGAACTGTGATCTTTTTCAAGCCAAACATACAGCTATATTGAAGAGAAAAAAATGAAAAAAAAAATGACAATTATAAAATGTTTCCTTACTTTGTCATTTTTTCATTATAGCTATATGTTTGCCTTGAAAAAGATCACAGATGAGAAATCGATGTTATACTACAATTCTTTTTAATAAAAAATATGTTATTAATTATGCAGTACAGGATGTCATCTTGGTGTTATTCAAAATTCACTCACTACATTGGATCAATGTAGAGTTCTCAAATAATACTGGATAACTAAGGACATCAATTAATTATTTAAAATAATCACTATTTGTATAATTCTTAACCGATTTTAACTTGACATGAATCAAAAAATTTGTAAACTTATTAAAATGTTTTTCATTGCAGATGGAACATAATTCCAATCACATTTTTCAAATTAAAAATTCTCAGACTACATTTTTTGGATACAAATAGATGTTTATAAATTGATCTGACTTTATCTATCAAAAAAAATTGTATTATATTGCTGAGTAGATAAGTTCAACATGAGAAATGTAACTAAAAAACTTGGTGAGATCATAAAGTTGAGCACATTTAAGTATGTAAGAAAAATGTATTTGATTCAGCACCCCAGGTGGAATGGTACAATTAGCGGTAAGGTTCTTTTTATATCTAAGGTTTAATTCATTATTTTAGGAAATATATCTTCAATTTAATAATTTAAATTATTTTCAAAGAAATAATAATTGGAGCTGAGATTATTATGTGTGTGTGTGTGTGTGTCATATTTAGTTGGTTTTATATATCCAGTTTAGCACTAGATATCTATACTCTAACACTATGAACTAACGCTGACACAATATTACTGCATATGGTGATACTTCAAGTCCCTATCCTAAAGTATTGTGTAGCTAAACTTGGGGTTTATACTATCAGCTTGGTTCTTGTATGAATGCTTTTAATTTTTATATGAAACTTTATTATATATGTGTGGGGTTTATACATTCTACTTTGTTGAGAGATAAGTCGATCCAGTTATGGCTAATCCAGTGATTTATGTGTAAAACACAACTCTGGAGCTAAGGATTCCTGATCGTTATATCTATTACAATGTTTGTGAGACAGTTGTGAACTAAACCTGTGATTTATGTCAATGACAACAATTGGCTTCACTGAGTCTGTCTCAAGCAAACACCACACTCTCTTCTGACTTGATTAACCAATGTTAATGCACTACAGCAGCCGGCAACAGTTGTTCAGCAAGGTTGAAAAGGTTATAATAAAATAATTGATATTATTTTCTGTTCCTATCTAATCCTGACTAACTAATATTAATGCACTAGACAGCTAACATATGCAGGAATAGAGTTCTAATAATTCCACAATAAAAATCAATTAATAAATAAATGACCAACTAAATATTTAAGTATGATACAGTTATTACTGTTAATATTGACAATATAGCTTCTGAGAGGGCCAGAATACTGTAGTTATTTAAACAGATACTCGCTTCTTCACCAAAATTTAAGATGATCCCGGTGTAGCAGTCCCACTCAACTGAATAAGGGTTAAAAATAATTATTTGGTATGAGAACTAGCTTTAAAAAAAACTCTAATTTGGCTGTGAAAAATAATATGATTATTATTTTTGTGAACATAGATCAATAACGTTTATCTAATTATGAATAAGATATTGGACTCTTGTTTAGGTTAAAAAATATATGCAATTTATTCAATGTACATTAATTGCTAATAACATGAATAAATAGTTTAAAAATATATACATAAATAGTTATAATCTTTTTTAAATAATGAAATTAATGTTCTCCTCTATAATGTTTAAGATATTGTTATTCCAGGTTATTATATTAATAAAATTTCTAATAGTTTAAAAATATACAACAAAATACAATACCTTAAATCACAATAAATCTATTTTTATAATTGATTAAAAATCATTAAGACTCTAATAGTTTGGACAAATAAATATAACTACTAATATTGTAATGTATTAATAAGAAAAAAATGGTTAGATGCATGTATATATAAAAAAAAAAACCTAATTATATATCCCTTCTGACTTACAATAAAATATAAAAATATCAAACTTACGATTTGAAGTCTGTTTTTACCATCCTTTGCTTTCCTTGTTTCTTTTCCTTCAAAGATAATTATTCTTTAAAAAAATGTTCGCTTGACGCTTCCTGGAGTTATTTAAATAGTAGCGTATATTTCTGCTTATTTAAATGTTCATAGAAAAAAATCTTCTTAGCCTTAAAATAAAGTTATTGTTTCTTTTAACTATATTGTAGTGCAGAAAAATAATGATTGAAAGTCAACTGATAGTAAAACAGTGATGTTTCTTTAATCCAATTAACTAGAGTGTCTACTTCTTCATTTGCTTGTTTTAGGCAGCATAAATACAATCAACTTTCATTTGGGCTGGAAATCATAAATCTTTTATTGACTTCTGTTTTTATCTTTTAAATGTTTCTTCTCTCCGAGGATTGTTCAGCGATCACAAGACATGCAGGGAGAAAAAGTCTAGGGTTATATTGTTACTGATAACTAAAATTAAACTACTTTTGTTAGTTTAGATTCTCTTGGTTGTGACTGGTCAGCCACGCTCTTCAACTCTTTAGCTAGAGTAAAAGCTTCCATCATTAGTTTTCCTAATTCTTTTCAAATCAAATGACAGAAAAACTATTATATAATCATTTCTTTTCTTCTCTTGTTTTTCTTTAGCTTGATTGATAAAACAAAAGATCTTAGCGATAACTTTTTTTTGGATAAAAAAAATCTACTTGTAAAGAAATATTATTTTTGAAATTTTGTTGAATTATAAATTGCAGGAACAGAACTTGTAATGAATAAAGTAATGAAAAACTTCACTTATGGTAATATGAGCCCAAATACGTTTAGCACTAATGAGAAATCAAATAAACCTTGCAAAAAGTTTATCTCTACTCTTTAACATATTAGGCATGGAAATATGAATACAAAGTGCTTTTAGAGCTGACTTACTGTGTTATTATTTGACGAAGTGTTTGACAGCCTTACAGGAGACACAAAATTTACTAGTTTTCATCACAATTAGTTTCGCTGGAACTAACAGATCGGTCAGCTGCAGGTACTGTAAAACTACTGGCACATCTTTACAGCTTTGAGTCGGAGCTTCCTCTATTCTAGGCAGCACTGCAGAGTTGGAGTGAACTCTTCTGGAAAAGCTTCTTCTTGGTTCTGTTCCCTAAATCGTAATCCTTTTTTTTACTTTAAAGATTTGACTTTTATATCATTTCAGACAGTTTTATAAATTCATGTTTAAGGGTTCCCTTCGCAGCGGTTTTCCTGCAGATATAACAAAAAGTGCACCAATAGTATAATCAAACATATTTTTATGAATAATTAACTTTATTTCCACCAATCATTTTTAANGTAAAGAACCTGTGTTTTATGCCACAAGGACAACTCAGGGTTACTGACTCTGGCTAGTAAGAAAATGCACTCTCTTCCGCTTTATTAAAACAGTTACTATGGCCGGGAATTGAAGTTCAAGCTGGTAGGAAAATGTTAATAAAAGAATAATAATAAAAAATTGCCTTAGGGGCTACTAGCTAATCTGACTATTGTCTTAATGTAGAAATAAAGTTGAAAATTTAAACACAAATTGAGAATAAATAAAGTTTGTAACTATCAGCAAAAATAAATATTACCCACTAAGAATAATCACAACAGATGGCTTTAATTAGAGGGCCAAAATAGAACTTGGTGGAAGTTCCACTTACTTCTCGACCAATGTATAGAGAATATTATTTGTCTTCCGAAACCCACCTGAACGTGATCGTAATTAGATAAAGTGTAAATGCCTAGTTTTTAAATTAATCTACTTTTGTTAGTTTAGATTTTCTTGTTATGACTGGTCAGCCACGCTCTTCAACTCTTTAGTCGGAGAAAAAGTTTCAATCATTAGTTTTCTTAATTCTTTCCAAATGAATGACAGAAAAACTATTGTATAATCATTTCTTTTCTTCTTTTGTCTTTCTTTTACTTGACTGATGGAAATAAAAGATTCTTATGATAGCTTTCTTTGATGAAAATATCAACTTGGAAAGAAATTTTATTTTTGAAATTTTTATGAATTATAAGTTGCAGGAACAGAACTTTTAGTGAATAAAAGAATGAAGAACTTCACTTATGATAATATGAACCAAAATGCATTTTTTATTAATCAGAATAAAATGGAACCTCGCTAAAAGTTTATCTTTACTCTTTAACATATTAGGCATGGAAATATGAATAAAAAGTGCTTTTAGAGCCGACTTACAGTGTTATTATTTGACGGAGTGTTCAAAAGCCTTAAAGGAGACTCAAAATTTATTAGTTTTTGTCACAATTAGGTTTGCTGGAACTAGCAGTTCGGTCAGCCACAGGTAATGAGAAACTACTAGCATGTCTCCACAGCTTTGAGTCAGAGCTATCTCTATTTTAGGCAGCACTGTAGAGTTGGAGTGAACTCTTTGGGAAAAAGTTTCTTCTTGGTTCTGTTCGCCAAATTGTAATCAAATTTTTACTTTTATTTCATTTCAGACAGTTTTATAAATTCATGTTTAAGGGTTCCCTTCGCAGTGGTTTTCCTGTAGATCTAATAAACAGAGCACCAATTGTGTAATCAAACATATTTTTATGAATAATTATATTCATTTCCAGCAATCATTTTTAAGTGTCCTTAAAGTGTTCTTTTTATATAACACCCGATCATAGGCTATAGTAGGGAATTCTTAGTGCTACTCTGTAACAGGATCATTTGTTTAGACTCCATAGGGTGCCTATGAGTCATAGCTAAGACATATTTTTTTTTACAATATTTAATAATCAGTCAGAGAAGATATTTACAATACTAATCTAAACCGAATTATTAAAAATGTCATAGGGAATCCCAAAATACATAAAAACAAAACCAAGAGCAACTTTCTAGGTGCTCTAATTATCAAAATAATATTTTTTTGGATTTTTTTGATCCAAGCAATAAATTCTCATAAACCTCACAAATGTAAGTTTGATCGGTTACAGTCGCGTATGTGATAGACTGACTTTGACATGGAAAGGAGCGCTACATGACAAAACGTCTTTGAGAAAATTAACAAAAGATCAACGCTCAATGCTATTGTAATTTTGTCTAGAGATGGCAGGATTCTAACCGATAAACTGTTTATATTATGGAAACTCCTTTTATTGTTCACTTATTTTTCTAGACTTTATTTCTCCTTTTAAAGTTAATGAAAGAAAAAGATTTTTCTTTTCATTTTATTAATGTAGCTTTACTTAGAAACCTTCCTTTCGTGTAATTTAAGAATGCTTTTAACTTGGATCAACAAAATCCTTATATACTTTATATACATTATTTAAAAACATATTGTATTCATATTGCATTCAATATTAATGTTTTTAAATAGAGATTCTGATTCAGACTATATTTTAAACAAATTATACAACATGAAAAGTAATATCTGTAGATTACTGGGTTCAAACCCAGGTCCCTTTATACCAATAAAGGTTCCTTTTATTTATATAGAGGTTTCTTTTGAATTTATTCCTGAGAAACTCTATTTCATGAAAGTCCTGACTAGACTACAACTAGCATATTTAATATCCAACTTATTTCTCTTTTCTCATAGCCAGTTAATTACTTAGCCATTTATTTCAAATGAGCTCATGTTTTATTATGTTATTAGCAACAATCAAAATTCCTTATATCATATCTTTGGTATTATCACTCAAAGATGTATTTAATATTTAAAACAAATAATATTCATAATGGAATTTTCCTAACATGATTGTCTACCATTAGAATCTAAAAATCTATCTATTTTTAGGGTTAAACAGAAGAACTATTCTTATCTTCCTATTTTCTTCCTATTAAACTCCCTATGTGCCCTACTACAATTATTATTGTAATTCTTATCTAACTTTCCTTTATTTCATCTTCTGACTTTATCATTTATTTTATCTTTACTCATTTCTCTGGAGAATTATTTGAACTCCTATAGTATACTTTTAAATACTATTTTTTCCAAGGCTCATCTTTTCCCACGGTTTCAGTTCTTTTTATTTTTTTATCTGATAGACTATCTGTTGTGTCTATGGATTCAAACTTAGTCCCAAAGACTATGTTGGAAGTAATTAAATAAATTACAAATAAAACACTATTAGATGTAAAGTTATTCCGTCCACTAGTCCCTTTGGGAATTAAAGACTAGCCTAGATGAATAATCTATATTGGTCAGTCAAAATTAACAGTTGTTATAGGATAGATTTTATTTGAGATAAGTCTGAGGAAGGAAAACAGTAAAATTTCCACACTCAGGATTTTTAAACTTGTCCAGAATATTACTTTAGTCTTTCTACAGGTATATTAACATAAGTATTTAGGTTTTACTGTTGGTCACATCTGATATGCAATATTAATATTTTTGATTTTTTCGATGGAATAATTATGTTAAACATTGGAATGCAAACTAACTTTAATAAAACTTTAATAGCCTATATTTTTATCAGAAACAATTAATATACAGTTCAAATAAAATTCATTATTTTTATTATTTGATAATTTTATAACAATTATTAATAATTCATAAAGCTGTTATTATACGCCAACTTAAAGTAAAGTTGTGGTTTGTAATTTGATCATTTTAAAATAATGTAAAATATTCCATAACCATACAATGTCAAATGTTTCTAAATCAGAATATTTCTTAAATCTTGTACATAGGCAGACAGACCAGTTTAGTCAACAAATATATTATTATTGATAAAACCATGTTTACCATTTCCTTTCTTTCATTTGAATTATTTCATTTATATTGATATATTTATTTTCCAAAATTATTGTTGTCAACACAAGAGAATGAGTACCCCCCCCCCTCCTTTTTGTTTCATTCATTATTTCCATTCCATAATTTCATTTAAAATAAATTAATAAATTTATTTTTAATTAATAAAAGGGTAAATCATTTATAAACTCAGCATAATCTTAAAGATAAATGTCAGGCTAAACCAAGAAGTTAAAAGAGTAGAAATTAGATTTTTTTTCTCTTCCTTTGAATTACAAAGGTTGGATCAGTAACTGACAGCTTATTCTCTGAGTAGATTTTTTTCCCCTTCCTACTTGACTCTAATCGGCCTACTAAGGCTCCTCTATCAGCCTGAACATTTTCCGTACAGCGTAAGTGTGTTCATTCAAGTGTGACAAATAATAAAACCTGATTTTTATTTATTTCAACATTTTTTATCTTAAGCTATTCATTTTTCGATCTGTAAGTGGCTGTAATTCTTAAACATTGGGATGTATTTTAAGATGGCTATATTTGTAATATTTCCATGACATTTAATTGTTTAATTTTTGTACATAATATTTTATATGGTGACTCATAATGATTCTTGGGGTGAAGTATAATAGGACCATTTCTTGTTTAACAATTGACCAGGATCCCATAACCCTCTTTGATATCCTAGACTATGGATAATTATCTATTGTCAACATTTTTATTGGAAACTGAACTTTTAATTATACAATTTCACACCTACCAAAATACTATTGGATCAGTTTTCTATACAAAAACATGGGACAGTCAAAATGTGTTGACCTCTATCCTAACCATGAGTTTTTAAAATTAATGCTATAAAGGTTATGACTTGGATCTTCAAACTGACTTAACACATAAAAATACTTCTTGACATAATACTTCCAGCTGAATCAACACCAGCAAAAAATATTAAACTGTAATAAGATAAAGAAAATATAAACCAGCCAGATACCAGCCAGCACTAACCCAGCTGTAGTCTACCAGGCACAGCCTAGTTGACAATTTTCCATACTCAGTACCCTGACACTTTCCAGTCCACCTCCAGTCAAACCAGTGACCTTGGAGAAATTGTGCCACCCAGCTAAGAGTATCCAGCCCCAGCTAAATTTTATTTTTCCATAAAACTTAACACCATGTCAGGGGTACACAAAAAACTACCCACACTAGATCAACTCAAGGCAGCAGCCGATCTCAAAAGACAGAGCGGACACTTCTCCATGAACATATGAGAAATAAACCAGCTGAAACAGAGAATAGCTGAGGCCAACTACAGTGGACCCGATCCATGCCCCATTATGTTTGCAAGCTTGATGCTCCTGAGGCCGACCTATACCAAGGATCTCTCCTACTTTGACAGCGTTAAGCCGAACCACTCTGCCCTTTTCATTCTAGAAGAAATCTCGTACAACTTGTGTTGTTTGAACAATTTTATTTTCTACTTGAACATTTTTTTTAAATTCAATATCCAGCTAAGTTTTATTTCAACTCCAAACCCAAATTAATTTAATGGTCACACTTCATTCAAGTTTAACCTTTTACCACCCAGATGCTTCTACTTTGAACTTCACACCGATCTATGGAAGACTATAACCCTAACCATATGTCTGCTGCAGNGTATCTTATAAAATTAATTATCGGATCCCAGAAATCAAAGATTTAAAATAGAAATTTAAACAGATTTAAATCCACAAACAAAAAACAAAGCAAAAGCTAGACAAATGAATCCTAGTTTGAAATTTATACTAACCGCCAACGTATAAAGCTAAAAAATCAATAATCACTGTTTTATACCAATTAAATAAGAATAAAGCTAAATTTTAACATGTAACTAATAAATTAGGTAAGAAATTAGTAATAATAAAAAAATCTACAGTCAAACTATTAAAAATATAAAAGATACTTATCAAAAATAGCGGACCACTACTAAAATATGTGTTGCTGCATTAAAATCTCAAATCATTAATACTAGCATTGAGGGAATATCAAAATCCAGAAATGCAAGAGTAAGCTAGTATTCCACCAGGTCCAAAATAATTAATTAATGAAGAAAAAAAGTCAATTCAAGCCCCATAACACTGTCAAATAAAAATAGTTCTGAATCAACAGTTAACTCTCCAATCCTTAGAAAGCCTAAAAACTGTCTAATAATAGAGTTTCAATAAAAAATAAATAAACCTACAGCAATCACAAGATAATACTTTTTAAAAGATTCGGAAACCAAATCTACAGTAATCGCCCAAGAATCTATAGTAGTGGATCAGTAGGAGTCACTAGAAAGCCAGGTGGAATTTGTGTGCTGGATGAGCTTTGTCAATCGATCACTTAACAAAATATAATCTCTTTGCATTAAACCCAAATTTCATGTAAAAATCTTTGAGACATGCGCCCCACAGATTTCTATCTATACATTAATGTGTGTTCATTGAATATAGAAGGGCTCAACCTAAAAGACCAAGCAAGCTAAATTAAGAGATTTCCTCATCAGATTTCTCAAATATTGCAGTCAATGAGACAAAATGTAAGGCAAGCGCTTCAGTACCATTTAATTTGTTAAAGATGTCTGCTTGATTTTTAAAGAAAAAAATGTCAACTCTTTCTAAGGCATGTGAAATTCTTTTTACAAATTAAGAAATAATATTTTTATAATAAATGAAAGAATAGGTCACTGTAAATATATAAATCATTAGGAATCTTGTTATAGTTTATCAACATCTGAATTGTCAGATAAATTATGTTCATTATCTGATACCTGTAGTATTTGTTGCACAAACTTAATATGCTCTTCGTTATTTATTTTTTCCATTTATATATAAAAGTTGAATAAATGATTTAACTATTAACTTTAACAATGTAAAATACAACTCATGAGTGCATGGAGGTTGGGTCTGGGATGCGCACAATAGAAAGGGCAATAATAACTAAATCAAACTAGATTTAGTTATTATTGAAGAGAAAACATGATGAACTAAATTACAGAATAAACTGCTGAAGCTATTGGTAGTATAAGGCTACTGCAAGAGTGCCATCTATAACAAATTTCTATAAATATGTGAGCAGGGGTCTCACAGACCCAACCATGGGTTTAATTGCTTGCCTTCTAATGGTTCAGCTTCACTTATTAAATTGTACCAAATTTTTGCTTGTTACATTATTGCTAATAAACACCATATTGTTATTTGAAAATTGTCTATTGAGAAAAACTAAACCTGTATTACTGGAGAGAGACTAACATGATAAGTAATTATGATTACCCTTTCTACTTCAATGTCGATTCTCAATCGCCATTTTTGATTTAGTAGTTGCACTCCAAAGTCGAGTCAGAATCGCCATTTTGTATTTCATAATCAATAATTATTATTATATTCAAATATGCTTCAATTACTATTTTTTTTATTTTCAAAGACTCCAAATATATTTGTGTGTCTAATTATCCCAATAGATTTTTTTNATATTTGGATACTATACCTAATGCCTATAGAAATCAGAATTTATTTCATACATTCAAATTTTGAGATTTTTGTTTAAACTTTATTGAAACTATACTGATAGAAAAACGTTTATTGTAATTTTGCAATTGATATTTAGTAGCAGAAATAATGTTTGCCATTTTCTCACATTTGATGTCTGTCTGTTTCTGATAGAAAGAAGCACCAATTATAAATATTTAAATTTTATAAATATAATAAACCAATATTTAATCCATATTTTGTTTCGTTCAGTAGTTCTTCCGTCTTCTATCATTTTGTTTTGTTGTATGATAATAATATTTTTCAAAAATACCAATTTTTTACACTCAGATTCTAGAGATCAAACTTTACCACAACCACCTCCCTTATTGTATACTTGAATTTTAATTTGAAATTACAAGCCAGTTCCATAGCAATCTCAACGCAAGGACAAAACCATTAGGCCAGGTAGATGATATTGTCTTGATATCATTGAAAAAGTCTTCAAGAAATTGAATTCACGGTCTAGTTGCCCCCTGTCACCCATTCATCCCAGAGCATAACATCTGGATATTATTGCAACCATTTTTTATTATCAATCTTATTTTATTCTTTTTTTCAGCATTCCATCTTTTGATATAGAAACATTAGATTTCTGTCAAACATATTCAGATTTAATAATTTTCATTTAACTTATATTTATTATAGCAAGATAAACCTATTGCTCAACTTTGTAAAAGGTAAAGCTGGACTTATTCAGTTGGATTGACTAGACTTTTACAAAGAGCAGGGTCCTTCAATTTTTCCAGACACACTAGCCCAGTCAATAACACTCTACCCCTGAGGCCCCTAAAAAAAGGTTATGCCCTTTTTCCTCCCACCTATCTTTAGAATACACAAGATCTATTGGATATTATATCTATCTCAATCTTGAAGTTTTTATTATTATTTGTAGGTATTCTTAAGGTACAGTATTTCATCACTGGAATACTTTATTATGCAATAATTTCCGACATATATATAAAGAAATAAAAAAGAATACAAAAACTAATGATTTTTTCAAGAAAATATGACCGTACATATAATTATTGTGACAAACTGTCCTGTTCAATTTAATTTTTTTATTATGTTTTAATTGGTGATTTCAGCTGACAGCTAAGGTATTTCAAGGTTTAATTATTTTAACACATCATTTCCGGAAACCATTGCATTCGTAAATTGCATGTTAAAACCACTTAGCAAATCGTTGAATTTAATTATCTCTTGTAATATTCAAAGCCACTTGAACATGCTAATTAATTATTCAAATTAAATATTCATTCTTTGTTAATCTCCCAATATAAGTAGCAGCGAATAGTTCTCTGTATTTCATTAACATTGTTATTTTTTCCTTACTGTAGCTAGGGTGTGCAGTATCTAGGCTGTAGCCGCCTCTTTCCTTCTCAGAAGGAGGCTTTTATTCTAATATTTTAATTGTTTTATTTACAATAGTGCCAGGAAATAAATATTTTTATTGCCAGTTTTGTTTCGTTCAAGTGTTTTAACTGCATCCA
>PXIH01S0010475.1:7409-22360 GCA_003024985.2 Euperipatoides rowelli | reverse complement strand
ACTAAGTTAAATTTAATTGATCAGCTGTAAGAAAAAAAAACTTGTTAGAAATTTGTTAAAAAAATTAGGCCCCACATTTTATCATTTGACCCAGACCCTACACTCTATTCTGGCTCTGGTTGACTAAAATCTGTTAGAGTATATTATGGGAACTGCACAATACAGTTTTGATCACATCACATTGCAGGAATCAGGGTCTTTTATTATAATTAGGTTTTAGGCCCCCAATTAACAAACAGACTGGCCCAAAAACTATTTGGGCACTATAATAAGCATAAAATGATGGATGAATAGCAACCAGACAACAATTATTAATGACTACCCAGCTCTCTCCAATATCCACACATTGCCCTATAAACTCCCTTTTTGTTTCTTGATTTTTTTTATGTGATCTTATTAAGATGAAATTTTGCAGGCTGATGGGTCTTTTAGTCCTGGTCAGGTTTTAGAACACTAAACTTCCTAATCAATATCTATTCTGGTCAGTATACAATACTGGTTTTGACTGATCAATGTTGTATCGCAACACGAGTCATGAGGCTTACAATACAATGGGAGTGTGGGAAGCAATGACAATGTTAACAGTATAGGGTAATACTTCACTAAAAATAAAATAGATACAGACACTTTTCATGAGATGTGCATCTTGGCTGGTGTTGGCCATTATGTTTATTGATAATCTCTAACTAGGGTTGCCAGATTTCAAATATGGAAATAAGGGAAGTCATCTAATAGTGTTTGTGTGCCAGTGGGGGGGGGGAGGGGTAAGTAGACAAATTTTTATTTAACACCTTAAGGAATGGTGCATTGCGTCAATTTTGTTCAATAGACAATAGGTACTAACTGTAAATAAATAAATGTCTTTAATTTTATAATTTAGTTTAATAAACTTCTATAAACTATACTTCTTTAGTATGAATACAAGCAAGATTTTATCAAGATCTGAATCTGAAAATATTATTTTAGCAAGTTTATATAATATATACAGTATACACTGTAGGCTATTTAACAAGTTTGTTGAGTACAAGATTCATAATATTGGGTTTTTATATACAGTATTTTATAATGTTCTAGTGCCCAAACTAATCATTTTTATCCTTGTTATTTTTGATATGTTTTTATTGTATTTCCTTTTATTTTTTTGTATTTTTTTTTTTTGTTTGTTTATTGCTTTTGACTTTGATGTAACAAGACCAAGGGTCTTATACAAAGGTCTAAATAAATAAATAAATAAATTATATTACTGTAATCCATGCTATTGTAGCTTAAACTATGTATAATAAACAATATAATATAGTTCACTTGTCATAATATAATTCACTAGCCATAATATAGTTCACTAGCCATAATATAGTTCACTAGCCATCAGGGCATCCATCTCTGTTGATTTGTGTCCGCAAAAATAATGACTAATTTTGGGTGATTCTTTAGCTAAATTTAATTTACTTTTATGATAATCTGTCCCTACANGCTGTTTTAAATCATTACTCCCACCATGTGTAAAACTAATTTATTTCAAGCAAAAGATTACAGAATGCTTTCAAATTATTTTTTTTTACTGGCCTTACTTACTCATACGCTTTTTCTAATTCCCCCTTTAAGTAAACACACATCTGGAGAATGAAAAAGTTTCGATGTAGTAACCTGATCGTTCATTTTTCCTCTTTTATTGAATATTTATAAAATTGTAGGGAAGTTTTGAAAGAAAAATGATGTATTGTGTGCCTTACTGGAACAAAATAATAGAGGGCGTATTTTTTTTTAGCCACACAGTTTTTTTTAATAATACAAAATATTTTGACTAGATTTTATAATGTGCTGATAAACAAAGCTGTGCTGTCAGTATTGTCTCACAAATAACTAGATTAATTTTAGTTTTGTATTTAATTTATTTAGAAAAATGGAATGATTAAAAACATTTCATTACGTGTTTACAGAATAGCTTTATTACATTTTTGGCAATTTTTGCAAAAACGGGAAATGGCTTTCCCGTATAGGTTTAATACGGGAGGCAGGAAATTATAATGATATACTGTAAGGGATTTCCGGTTAATACGGTAAATCTGGCAATCCTATCTCTAACCCAAAATATTCTAGTAGTGCCCTCTATATACTTTATAGTGCACTACTGCTAGTGGGATATGATATTACTCTTGTTTTTCTTTTTTTGTTATGAGCAATTAAACAAAAACAAAACTAAGATGAAAGAAAATAAGTGATAAGAGTCCCTTTGTTCAGCAAAGTTCTTTGTGCTAAATCTCCTGGATCAGTCTCTTTGTCTGGGCTCTGTTTTTCCTAAGATTATATTTGGTCACCTGAGCTGGTATCTTGGTCGTGTGACTGTCTTGGGTAGTGCAATTATATTTGGTTTTCTGAGCTTTTATCTTCAGGCTGTCTTCTTGACTTAGGTCATTGTTGTTCCAATTATCTGAGCATATTATGTTTTTTATAACTCTGTTTAAAATTTTGCCTAGCTTTGTTTTTTCTTGGATCTCCTTTATTGTCAGGTATTTTGGCACTGTCTCATTTGCTATGAAATTTATGTAGATTTCTGCAGCTTGGTGGATGTTGCTTTCTTCTCTTTTTGTGAGATGGGGTGACGAGATAGGTAATTTGCCGGGTTTGTCTTTGCTGGTCTAAACTCTATGTCGTAGTCATAGGGCATTAGCTTTATCTTCCAACGTTCTATCTTGATGATAGGTCTACATTGGGGTTGTTGAAAAGTTGAAGTAATGGCTTATGGTCAGTCATTATTTTGAACTTATTCCCATACACATATAGGTGTAAGTGCTTGGTTGCCCAGGTTAACGCTAACGCCTCTCTATCTGTGAATATGTTTGTTCGGTTTCCAGGAGTGCATGGCTGGCGAATGCTATGGTGTGTGGTGTCTTATCTCTGCCACATTGGACCAAGATTGATCCCAAACCTTCTGGTCCAGCATCCACCATATCTCTGTATCTCGGTTGTGGGCAAAGTATGCTAAGTGTGTAGTTTCTATTATTTGCTGTTTTAGTTTCATGAAGGCTTCTTGGTGCTCTTTACTCCAATCCCATTTTGTTTTGTGCATGATTAATGTTCTCAGAGGTTTAGCTGTTATTGCCAAGTGTTGTATGTGCATAGCACATAAATTTAGGGTGCCCAGCAGGCTTCTGACTTCTGTCTGGTTTCTGGGTTCTTCCATCTTGGCAATTGAACTGGTCTTCTCAGGATCTAGAGAGATTCCATCCTTTGTAAAAATGTTCCCTAGAAATTTTATAGTTGTTTTGTTGAAGTAGCATTTTTCTTTGTTTAGTGTTACGCCGGCCACTTCCAATCTGTCTAGGACCTTTTCTAGTGTGGAATCATGCTCTTGTTGGGTTTTGCTAAAAATGAGGATGTCGTCACTAACATTTAGCAAGTTGGGGATGCCTATAATTATGATCTTTATTATTCATTTTGAAATATGTCAGCTGCAGTATTTACTCCGAAGTGAGTGATGAAGGTTGTTATGTGTCATGATGATTCATCCAGTTCCAACTGGTGATACCCTTTGTTCAGGTCTAGTTTTGAGAAGTGTTTGGTGCCGTTTAATTGATGGGTTACTTCGGCTATGGTGGGCATTATGAATTTTTCATACTGGATTGCTTTGTTTGCCTTCTTAATGTCTATGCATATCCTTACTTTACTGGGATCATGCTTTTTGGATACTGGCATTATGGGGGATATCCAAAGTGTCGGAGTGTTTATGCAACTACTTTGATTACGTTTTGTTTTATGAGATCATCTATTTCATTCTCTATCTTTTTTCTCAGGTGGAATGGTATGTACCTTAGTTTTTGGACTGAGGGTTTTGTAGAGTTGTCTATCTGTAATGTTACTTTTGCCGATTTTATTTTACCTAGACCCTTAAATAGGTTTGCATGCTTGTTGATAATGTCTCAGATTTTATTTGAGTTTTCTTTTATTGAGTTCATAAAGTTCACTACACCTTAATGCTGGCCCAGTATCATCAGTTACAATGAAAGCAATTTTATGTTCTCTTTCTCGGAATGTTGTGTTCAGTGTTATTTTTCCGGCTAGTTTTAGGGGTGTTTTGGAACCATAAGCAAATAGACGAGTTGAAGATTTGACTAATGTGACGTTTTTGCTCAATTTTGCAAGATCTTGCTTGTTTATCACATTTGCTGCGGCACCAGTGTCAATAATGAACTTTACTTTTACATTGTTAAATGTTAGGTCTAGCATTTCATGTTTTGGTACGGTACTGTTGAGTTTAAGGTGAATGCTGACAAAATGTAGCTAGTTGAGCTATCATCATCTGAGCAATCGTGTTGCAGCATGTTTGTGTTTTCTGCTTTGTTATATGCTTTGTAGTTGTGTTTGTTAGGTTTTTTAATTTTTAATTTAATCCAAAAAAGTTTAAGCTTTCGCTTGTACATATGAGGATTTAGACATAACACACATTATACACATAAAATATAAAAATTCACAACATAATTAAGACAAATAAAATTTAAAAAAGGTGAGTTTATACACCTTATATGTGTAGTTTATGAATTACAACAAACATTAGTATAGTAATAAATCAAAATATATATAGATACATACACTTACAAATCATGTGTATACATACATTTAATCCAATCCTAATCCAAAATTCCAAGCATATGCTTGTATAATGTTAATTCAAACACCATAATATTCACAACTAACTTAGTTCAAGTATGAAAAAAAACAAAAAAAACATGCTTTCGCTATGTGGTTAAGTTTGTTATAAAAACTACATCTTTTCCCTTGTGCTTTATAGTATTTTAAACCCTTAGAATGCCATTCTTCTGCGCAAAATTTACAGGCTTTTGTTTCATGTTGAGAATATTTGTTGTTCTTGACCTTTCTTTGTGTTTATATGCAGTTTGTTTTATGTTATGGCTTTGGATCGTGTTTACATTTGCTTTTGAGGATGCCTCTAATTCTGCTATGTGTCTATCAGTTGTTTCGTAGGCTCTACCTTATTATTATTATTTTTAATACAAGTTTAGGCTAAACCAAGTGTTTATACAGGGTAAAGTCATATAAGACTATTTTAGAGAAACAATATACAATGTAATGAAATAATTGTATATTGTTTCTCTAAAATAGTCTTGTATGATTTTACCCTGTTTTAAGATGTCCTCTAGATGAGTGTTCGGTTGCTGTATAGCAAATCTGCGTAATTTATTAGACTTTCCAGCTAGAATAATTTGTTTTTTTATTTCTAAGTCTAGATCAGAAAAACTACATGTTATTGCTACGCTTTTTAATTTTGTAACGAATTGGTCCAAATTTTCGTGCTGCTGCTGTTCGATTTTCCTAAATTGGAAAATCTCGTAACTCACATTGTGCTGGCTATCGAAGTGTTTATTTAAAGCTTCTTTGGCTGAGTCGTAATCATCGCCAGTATCAGACGTGTCCAGAATATCTAATACCTCATCTCCAGTGTAATATTTTACACTTTTGGTCAGAAATATCCATTGCAGCTAGCATTGTTTCAAGTTTTCTGAGCCATCTCGTCTATCTCTGTGCCACTTTTGCACATTTTCTGAGTAGTCGAACGAAGGAAATGCTGGATGGCTCATTTTCTTTAAAAAAATATATCATGCAATAAGCACAAATAGTGTTTTGTTTGTTTATTTATTTTGCTAGTAAGATTGTTGGGCTTGAACATGTTAGTTTGTCTTTTTTTTTTTTTTTTAAAAAAACCATAGTGGCTTTGGACAGAACAAATTGCTCAAATAAAATGGCTGACGTTAGACAAAGGTGCTGTCTGTTGCTTACTACAGCGATTAAGAGTAGGACAAGTCTTGTTATCGAGTAGCATGTTTGCAATGTTGTTTTCCTTTTGTTTTATTTTTACTAAATAAATTTTTAAAAATTGTTGCTTGGGTGTTATCTCTTTGTAAAGAAAAATAATGCTGTTAACATTTTTTAAATGCGCGATCAATTCTTTTATGATTTAGGAAAATGTTGTTTGAGAAAATTCACGTGTTGCGAATTTTGAGTTGCTCACAAAGTTCAAAGATTGAAATTTTAATGTGTTTCAACAGTTTTGCTTGTTCAGATTGATTAACTATTATTTGTTTGTTTTTGTTGAAACACTTTGTTCAAAATTTTGTTTTGTTAATTTTATTTAGATTTTTTTAAAAGTTTTGCCTGTGTTGACTCCGTCTCGCTTTCCCTGTTATACGCTGTTACGTAATATGCTATCTTGAAAAGAATGGTAAGAAATGGCTAAGGTCGTCAAATGTTGTATTGCAACTCGAGTCATGAGGCTTACAATACAGTGGGGGTGTGGGAAGCAATGATCATGTTAACACTATAGGCTAATACTTAACTAAAAATAAAATAGATACAGACACTTACATGAGTTGTGCATCTTGGCTGGTGTCGGCCATTAAATTTATTGATAATCTCTAACCCAAAATATTATAGTAGCGCCCTCTATATACTTTGTAGTGCACTACTGCTAGTGGGATATGATAATCAAGTTGATCTTCACTAACAATGGATCTCAGTAAGTTCTAGTCAGGTTTTACACTCTCACACAATCCAATCCCAATCAGTCATAAGTTTGTTTGAGCCAACCCTAAAACTTCTGGACATTACACAAATTTACCAAAGGAGGGAATCTATATATTAATACGTGAAAGGAAAACTTTGGAACCCTTTTTAAGCATATTGGGCGCACGGAGGACTGTGAGATTTGGCAGAGATAAAGTTTATATGGAGAGGGAGTGTAATGAGCTAAAATTTATATATAAAATTAAAACATTCATTGTTTAGCATTGTGGTGGTTTTTACAAAGGAGTCGCGGCTTTTTACGAAGGGATTTCTTATTGGTCGAATTTTGCCCAACACTGGAGGCCTAGTATAGATAAAATGGCATAAAACTTGTTGACAAATATCATCAATATTATACTATAAAGGAAGATCTTCAACACACACAAACATTTCTCTAAACATTTTTTAATTATAAGTTAACAGTAAGTCAGCTCTGTAAGCACGCTATTTTTCCTTACTCTGAATTATATCAAAGAGTGAAGAAAGTTTTTTTTTTATAAAATAAAGTTTTATTCATTAAAAATAAAAATTAAAGTATTTACACATAAAATAATTTTTTCATATGCATAAATCTTTCCATAACCTCTTGTTACATTATTTTTCAAAAACTCATTTTTTTAACAATTTTCTAACTAAACATTTATCATCAAAAAATAACTTAACACATTTTTTTTAATTGGCATTAATTCCGCCATATCACATGAATTTCTAGTAAAAAATATATCAATAACTAAGTAAATTCCTTTTTTGACCTTTACAATTGTTCATTACAATAAAATCATACTTTATTATCCGTTCACTAACCCCTGAATTTGAAGTTAGTTAACTACTTCCTTTTCTCACTTCATTTTTTTTTTTTTATGATTTTTTTCATTTTTTTTCTTTATATATATATAAGCCTTTATTTTATTTTTTATTTCACAAATTCAGTAAGTTTCTTTCCTTAACTAAATCTATTTTTGCAATTATTTAATCAATTTATAAACCACAACTTTTAGGTCATTTCAAAAATTTTGTAGCACTCAATAGTATCCCATAATTCATTTAACTGAGCTTTTGAAAATGCAAAAAGATCTTTAATATATACCTTATTTATTTGTTCATAAATAAACACTTTTAAACATGTGTTTATATGACTGATCAAAAATCATGTTACACCTCTGCTTCCACAAAGCAAATAAAATTGTTATAACATATTTTCTTAATTTGATGGGTATCTTTCTTAAATTACCTGTTTCTATAAAATCTCTCACATCATAATACCTTTTCCATTCTATTGATAAATTCAGTGGTTGTTTCTTTTACAACCTTACAATCAAAAAATAAGTGCTTCCAGTCTTCTAAATAATCTTTACAAAATATGCATACCATATTCTGAGTTCTTAATAATCCTATTAAAGACAACCTTGTCCTAGTCGGTAATATTTTTAATTGATATTTGCATTCAAAATTATCAATATCCTGTAATTTTCGAATTTTATAAATCGCCAAATTAACCTTGGCTCCTTTGTAATTAACAAAGTTTTGATCCTCTTGTAATAAATTAGTTAATAATTTCTTGTATGCTAATTTTCCACCATCATTATTCACTTGAATCAGAAATTCATAGGTTTGGTTCCACATTTTAACTATTGGGTCTTTAACAATTTCCATCATAATCATTAAATTTCTGTATATACTTATTTCTTTAATTATTTTGTTAACAAAGTTGAATATTATACTTTTATTCAGTACTCTCAAATTTATAAGCTGAAACCCTCCTTTTTTTTTTAAGTAGTAGAGTTTTTTAATAGACAGAATTTAAAATTTACCAAATATAGCATCACTCAATAATGCCTCAAACCTTTTCATAATTTGTTTTTTGTTAATTCAGTAAAAGGCAAATAAAACAGGGACTACTAACACATTTATCAGATCTACACCTTTTCTATCCAACTATTTGTTGCCAATTTTATTCTATTTAACTTTTCTTTGATTTTATCCATTAACTTATTTCTGCATTCATAATGTTATGTTTGCCTAGTAAAGGAAAATGATATCCCAATATTTTATTTGGCATTTCCTGACATTGTTTATATTTTTCAATTTTCTTATTTCCTAAATTGTAACATAATGATTTGCTCCAATGAACAGTGGAACCTGTTAGGCTTGAAAAATTTGATTTACTTTCTCTAGTTCTTTTCTATTTCTAACAAAAATTGAAATATCATCCAAATAAATAATAACTTTTAGGTGTCAATCCTAGCAAACAACCATATAAACTGAATCTTCATCTCTATTTTTTTTAAATAGTTCCAACAAATAGAATTAATATAGTGTAGAGGATAAAGGTAAACCCTGTAACAAAGAATGCCAGAATGTACAAAATGCTGAATGAATTTTATGATTTAAGACAGCTATTTGTTTGTGTTTTATTAATTTCATTATTAATCTAGTAGTTTTTGTTTCTCCAATGTACTTGTACATTAAATATTGCAAATAATATAAATCAGTTAAGTCGAAAGCTTTTTTCATATCAATTCGGAAAATTAGTCCATCTTCTCTTACTTTTGTATCAGACATGTTAAACACAATATGGTGGTAAATCAATGCCTGCTGTATTGTCCTTCCCTTGATTCCAAAAACCGTGTTTGGCATTATTTTATTTACTATCGGTGTTATCCTTGCTAATATTATTTTTTGCAATATTTTTATATCCTCATTGATTAATGCTATAGGACGATANATAAGAAAGTTGAAATATAACAATAATAACACTATAAGGCTCAGCACTAGACTGAGTGGTTGAGAGGTTACTGCAAGGCCTTGAATCCAACATTGCTGTTGAAGACTACTACAGTGATCCCAAGAGTGGATCACCTACCGTGCCTATGTTTTATCCGGTGTCTAATCGGTAAAGTTCTTAATTTTGGGATATAACAATTTTAAATTTTATAAGAATATTGAATTGATAATTTTATATTAAACGGATAAAAATATGAATATAGGCTAAAAATACGAATTTTATGTTCAACATGAAAAATAATAATAAGAAATAGTTTGGACTAAAGATTACAAGACGAAATGGGAATTATAATTGAAAATTAAATTTATTTAAAGGAAAAATATGGGAATTACTTATATTTAGATAGACAAACAATAATTATTGCTCATAAAACAAAATATTGGTATCTCATATTCACAAAATATTGGAAAGTTTACTATTTTAGGATTAATATGATACCTCTAGAAATGCATATGAAACAAGAACTAATTTAAAAATATAAACATAATACAAGACTCAGAATCTTAGGAATTGGGACAACATGTAAATTAATGATTGGTAAAATAATTAAACAATACATAAAACATAAAAAAATATGTAGATGGCTGTGTCTCTCACAATTACAATAAATAAAATAATAAAAAACTAACATGAGCTGCAGACATCTCTCTTGGTTGCTGTCTTCCTAGGCTTGTAGAAATGTTCATCTCAGAAGATATAATTAAAAAAATTGGAAGCACAAAAACTGGATTACAATAATTTTCAGATGTTGGAAATGAAAACTAAGCGAAAATAGGATCCTGGGTTTAATCTGAGGTGAGAAAAAAACAAAATTCTGCTTTAAAACAATTTTTGAAGATTTAGAAAAATGCTCGAAATTCGGGCTCTTTTGGGATTTTGAAAAAAATTGATTTTTCTTATATTTGAACAAATGATGCCTGGATGACTATTTTTCTGTTGGTTGTTAACTATGCGGAAATTGGAGACTTCAATCAGTCGAAATGGGTAGTGCCTTTGGTGTAGACTGGTCTCAAATTCCTCAAGCTGGTAAATTGGCTTGGGAAAGGTTGAGTGCCATTATGACTTGCTTCGGCCAATTTCTGCTTTAACATATTTACTTCTCTGATATTGAGGGAGTAATGTCCACTATTCCTCTTACTATCTGCCAATGCTTTCAGTTGGCCTAGGGAAGTTTGATTGCTGGTTCTGGATGGCATGTCTTCGTTTAACTATACTAAAGTACTGTTAGCTGGGAGGCTTCTAGTGTGAGCTGATAGTAATGCTAGAGACAGCCGATTTGACTTGAAAATATTTTCTTAAAACATGGAAAAATTTTGGAAAATATAACTTACAGCATGTTGGCTTCTAGAGAGGAAAACTTGGAATCTCTGCAGCTTGGTAAGTCGTTTACTGGTTCATCATGGTAACAAAATGAATATTAGCATGACAATGTTGTATGGGTAAGGGTAGAACAAAAGAAAGTTAAAACTTTTTTAGGGTGATTTTTATGGAATACACATTTTGGGAAAACAGTCACCTTTTTACTGGTTCATGAAATATCAAAGAAAGCGTTTCAATAAAATCAGTTGAAGGGAGGATCCATGCATAAATTAAATCCATAGTTCCAATAATTTAGAATTATTAAGAATTTCAAAAATGTTAAAGTACACATGGTCTTGGAATTGCAGGTGGGTATTTCCCTTTCCATTGTTCAAACAGTGCCAGGCACTATTATCTTAAGCACAGCAGGATACAATGATTCATCAGTAGACCAAAATATTACAGATTTATTAAATTGTTATAAGAGGCATTTACAACTACCATCAAAAATACAAATATTAATTTTCATGAGAGACAAGCCATGTACATTAATTTAAGACATAAATGATAAAAATTGGATGGATAAAACATCAGATATTAAATTTCCCTGTTTATTCATGGTTTCTTTATGGAAGGTGTTTTTAAGGGAAAAGAGAGGGTCTCTTTTTAATCAGTTTTATTGTAAGAGTTTAACCGACTTGCCAGACTATATAGATGGAAACGATAAAGCCATTGTAAAAAAATATGTTTTGTCTGGGTTGGGTATGGAATGAAAAAAAACAAAAAGAATATAATTCTTTCCAGCTTAAACAAATCGGCAAGTTGATATTTTATCATTATTATTTTTGCAAAAAATTTATTTCAAGTCAGCTGAGAAAAAAATGTAATTTTAAAAAATGAATGAAAGTCATCATCTCCATTATTGAAACCATAAATAAAGTTGGAATAAGCAAAGATTTTATTTAGCTAATCAAAAAGAAATTTGAAAGTACAAAAAAGAATGTATTATTTTCAAGTACAATATATTTATTTAAAAAAATGATAAGTTTAATAATCATTTATTGAAAAATGGTATCTTGTTTATGCTATAACTTTTAGTTTAACCCTTTATTTCCCACAAGGTTAATACTATAGACATGGTAAATATCAAAACAAAAAATTAAAACAAAATTAAATGTGGTTTGTATTACTGATATTATAAAAATGATTCTTATACTGTACAAGGATAGACAATAATTTTAATTGACGAGTGTTTTTAGATATATCCATTTTATTTTATGGGCAGAGGGGCTGTGGTACCCTTTTAAAAAATATAAAAATTGTTTCTAATTAACTTTATTAATTTTATTTGGATATGTTGGCAGTTATTATCCATCTATCCTAAAAACATTGTTTACAAACTTGGAGATATTATACTATTCAGAATCTTTTGTCCAAAAGTGAAATGTACAAAAAGAAATGTTTTGCTNACAAATATAGCAAATATTTTATAGTTAAGTATAGCAAGCTGTATTCATTTATAGGCTATGATGTCACAAAATATCTCCCCTGGTGTGTAAAGTGGGTAATGTTGTTTAAAGGGTGAGGAGATAAAGACAATTATTTTAAAAATTGAATAGTAAATAACTTTTGTTTTTAATTTTTTTATTTTTTTTTTCCTGTTGGAATTTTTTTTTAGTAAAAATCTTTGAAAATCAATAATTAAAAAAAATTAAAAAAATCCATTACATTTGACCTTTAAATAATTTTCTATCATTTTTATACGTTGTTAGTTAGGAACAATTTTGACTATTTCATGTTCGTCAGTTATTATTTGATTTTCAACTTTTAATGCAAAAATATTCGAACTTTTCTTCATGTTTTTTAACCACTTTATTAAAACTGACTTTGCAGTATTCAGTGTTTGATATTTGTATTTTTTTTCACTTTATAATCAATTTTTGTTCGAGATGTCATTGTGAATCTGGTTGGCTGGTCAAAATTATCTTTTTTTAAAATAAAGTGACCCGTCAATGACAGGACATCTCTATTTTTAATATGGACATAATAAGACAAACAGATAAGAAAATATTATATATTTTAACCCTACGCCAGGCTCGGAGGATTACAATAACTCGTGCTTCGCCACGAGGTTAGCCCCGAAGGGCGCTGGTCAAAATTATCATGAAATTCTACAGCCTGTCTTAATTCCAAATCTTTTATAAAGGTGTTTATTTTATTAATTTATTGAGATCAACTGTATTGATTGAGGTTTGTCCCTAGAATAATATATTTGTTTAAAGTATTAAGTTTTGAAACTAAATATTCAGATTGTGCAATATTATTTGTAATGTGATTTGGAGCATAATAATTTACAATATAAAATCATTCATTATTGATGTTACAACTTAATATTAATATCCTCAAAGAGGAGAATATTTCTATAATTTTAGTAGACATAAGAGATTTTTTAATTAGTATCATAACTACTTGTGAAGAAATAATGTTTCTGCCTTCAAATACATTATACTATATATCTTGTTAGCTCCTGTAATATTATAATAGAGTACCAGTAGTCTTCTTTGGATAAAAAATTTAATAAGTTGTTCTTTTAGAAACATTGTTTAGGCTTTGAATATTTAGTGAAATAATTTTAAAGGCCATTCTATAACTATAGATCTGTTTTTAAACTTATAACGAATGTTTTGATCAATTTTAAGATTAAGGCTTAAGTTTTAAGTTTCTTCAAAGCAGGTTTCTCTGGTGATAAATGTTGTTCTTTCTCATTATGATTCTTGAAGAATTAGCTATTTAAGCTATTGTTTTTCTTTTTCAAGATTTTTTGTAATAGCCGGTAGAGTAGAATTTGAGATAATAGCCTAGTGTTTTTTATTTCAATATAATTTAAGAATTTATTCATGTCAGGCTGTGAAGATTCATTATTTTGTTTAGAAGTTGGAAACGATCTTCAGAAGTAGAGGCTTTTTAAGATTGCTACATTTTATGTCGTGCATTATTCTGCACATTGCTCACCATTTTTATTTGGACATTGTTTTGATAAATGGCCAATTTCAGTACATCTGAAGAAGATGAGGTCTCTATTTTCAACAAACAGGAAACAGCCATCCTACATTGTGATGTGAAGTATAATTATTTAGGGTAAGTCATTTAATGTAACATTGTTAGCAGGTTAAATGAAAAGTAGCAGGAAAAATGTGATAATCTTATCTTCATTTATCTTCTTTTTTTTTTTTATTTGACATTTATCTTTCAAATTCTTGTAAAATCTCATTAATATTTTGCTTAACAGCATTGACAGTTAAGTCAGTAATCTTTGTTGATATTGCATACAAATCTTCAATTTGATAATCATAAAATAGAATTGTATTTCCTGTTATATGATTTAAAATTTTGTGTAAACTCATTCATTACATCATCATTGCTGAAACATATGAAGTTTACTAATTTTCTCTGAAGAAAAGCAATGTTTGATATATTATTAGTATCTTGTTGTCAATAATAATGTCTGTCTAATTTGACTATTTTAGTATCACTATTTAGTAGAATGAAAATAGCTGGCATATTTTTTCTTTTAAGGATGAAGCCCTTCTCAATAAGATTTAGATGATTCTATATTTTTAGATATAAGATCTTGTATATATTCCATAGTAACTTTTAAAAGGATTCCAAATAATCATCTCACAAATAATAAAATTAATGATCTAGTATCATTATGCTAAGATAATAATTATTATGATCCAAAGAAGTATTAATAACGTTCAATGATCGAGAAGAATTTAGTTACAGTATATCATCACCAAAAATAGATTTCTTCAATAATTTGTATTATACTCACATCAGGTGGATTGTCATAAATAAATTTTCTTCAAATGAACATATTAAATAGTACTTAAAACATCAAATTAATCCAAAATATTCAGGACATTATAAGAAGTAAACTGGTATTAGCAATATTAGAAACATTTTTTTTCATATAACTAACAAAGAGTAAGTATTAATACTGTAGTTTAGTGTCCAGATAATTAAAGGCTTAAAAAAATAATTCAACATACCAATTAACTAACACGTTATTTATGCATTCTTATTAATACCAATTGAATATTCAGTAAAATAAAAAATTGAAGATAAAAGGCTGGCTTATTTTTGAAATAATTATTTGGAAAAACTTGAAGAGAGTATTATAGCCACGTTTTCTCAGGACTAATCCATTAATATTGAGTATAGGATGAGTTGGTGTATTATCAGTTATCAGTTTTGACAGTCAATTTAAAATATGTTTTATTAAATTAAT
>PXIH01S0010469.1:5647-18773 GCA_003024985.2 Euperipatoides rowelli | reverse complement strand
CTTAACTTTAATTGATCATGAATTGATTTATTAAACCATGGCTTATTTCTTGTAATATAGGATTTAGTTTCCAATAAAAAACTGCTCTCATAACACTTATTCAATTAACACTTCAGAAAACTATCAGAATTAAAATGTTTTATTAATAAAACTATTAGAAGTCTACAATTTTTTTTCTAATCAAGTCTACTTTAATTACTGAAAAATTTCACTCTTTTATTTGAAACATTTCCCTCCAAAAAAATTAATTGTTCTCTGCTAGTTTACACTTTTGGTTAACATATTAATGTGAAAAAAACTTATTGCAAAAGTATGATTTTTAGTGCGAGTGGGTATTGAGGCAAAGAGTTGCAGCATCCAGACAAATTACAACTTCACTGTTTATTTTTTTGCGGCTAAACGCTATGTCCTAGCCATAAAGTGAAATAAAATTCTATACAAAAAATGTATAGAATTTTATTCTCTACAATTATTATATATGGTAATTTTGTCGTGCATACTACCATTTCCTCTATATGACGACCAAAGAACACACCCGATCATTGGGGACTTTTAGTATGTTAAATAAAATAGTGAGAGAAAGGTTTCTGCAAAAAATCAGTTTGTTGCTAATTTTTTCTCCTAAAAAGTCTAATTTGACTGGACTATAAATATAATCTTACCTTCCCAATAATGGACTTCCAGGTGTTGGAGAAAGACTAGAGCTAAGATTATCTCCAGATGGTATACTTTTATTGGGTCCTGATAAATTAAGGTTTCCCACAGGTACAGAATTTGCATAAATATGTTGCTGGTAATGGATCATTGCAGGCTCTGAAACATAAAATTGGTCATGGAAAAATATAAAATAATTGTGAGGAATAAATTTTAGAATAAAATACAAGAAGTTTATAATATTGATATGATTATTTAAAGACTAGCACAAAGTTGAATCAAGATATAGTGAGACGTTTGCTAAGGAAGGAAGGTATTATATTAAAGTTTTATCAAAATAATAAGTGTTCATAATTTTTTCAATTCTAGTTCTATTCTCTTTCACCTCTCTATATTTTATTTACCCTCTATACTTCATGTGTATTATGCAAAGGATACTACTTACTGTATATATGTACAGTATATTGTTATTCATACAATATCTTGTCACAGTATAGGCTAACAACATTTTTCATCTCCACCCCTGCTTCCATGTTAATTCCTCTCCCCCTATTTTACCTATCGTATAAATATTATGAGTGTTTCCATTATTCNTTAAGATTAAATCTGTTTCTTTAAAATGAATTCTATTTTTTCATCTCGGTTCCGTGGTCGAGCGGATTTACTTCCGCTTGATGAACCGAAGGCATATGCTGAGGTGTAGAGGTTCGCGCCTCGGCTTGGGCAGTTATGGTTTTTTCCCTGGCTTTAACAGCTCGCCTCAGGTTTTTCCAAGTATGCTGCCCTTGTAACATCTAGGAACCTGTGATTTAGTGTTTCAATCAGATAATATATTCAATTTAATTTCAATTTAATTAACCAAAAAAATACATTTCTTCTCCTCTTGGAGAGGAAATTTTTTTTTTTTCAAAAAAAAAATGAATTACATTCAATTTATGAAGCTTTTATGAAGCTTTTTACCTGATTTCTCTTTGTTTGTAGCCTAACAATGTAATTATTTTAATATACTATGGATAGTGACAACACAAAATGGATTGTTTATTGGCACTATTACTACATGATGTACAATATAAAGTCTGATTTTCTTATATGTTTAATTTAGAATTGAGTGTCTGTACACACAGTTATGTCTATGCAATGAAATAATAAATAATCATATCAGTACATATTGGTAAACAAAATAGAATCTGAAGGGAATTCAACTCACAATTTAAGTTTTAAATTTTTTCTGTGCATTACATTTTATATAACGATATTCAACATCGCTGTGTCGAATAAATTTACTGGTAACAGTACGTAGTGCAAAAAAATATTTTTTAAAAACTAAACCTGGTTAAGCATCGTAATGGATTACTATATTAAAGAATTGGTTAATAAGACTTTCAATAATCTCAAATGAATTGAAAATTGCTTACACTTTTAAATGTAGAAAAAAATTGGTAAAGAATTTGCAGCTCGGAGAAAATAAATACAATTTATGGTTCATTTTCACAACTATATTGTATGTTATATACATAAACATTTTAAATAATTAATTTTTTTTTACCTAAAAATTGTATTATTAGGTTTAAAAAACACTATAATAAAGTCAACTAATGTACACAGGATAACTCACTACCCCAAATATAAATAAATTTGAGTCCAAAGTAATCAACATACAATATTTAAGCTTTCCTAATCACAGCATGAATCTACATAATAAGTATAAAAACACTCTCTACACATTCTGAATAAAACTGAACAAATATATTTAAGTAACTCAATGATTATTAAAAGGCATGTAACTGTATTAATCTAAACTTTGATTTCCAAGCCTTATAGTTAAACCAGAACAAATACAGTATGCATACAGAGTCAGTGGCATTAATACTTCTACAATTTACATACTATTTAAAAAATATATATTTTTATGTGTTCATACAGTGATAAATTTCTGATTATCTACTACTTTAAAATAATAATAGACAAGAAACAAATACTATTGTGTGAGGATCTAGGAGTGGTAACTAATTAGTGCTAGGCTTTCACTAGTATACAATAAATAGAAATAACAGTAAAAAAAACCCATAAATTATTAGAATTTTTAGCAGCAATAAAAATTAATATGCAAAATATAAATTACTATGAAATGAGTTCCAGTCTTTAATGACATATTTCCAGTTGATTTTAACATAAGATTTGTGAAAAAAAATTGTATTTGCAGGTCAAGGAAGAATGACTGATTCAGTATACTTCATTACATTTCTAAGCATTCATTTGTGGAGATATTTAATGGATCCAAAGTTGCAACCAGATTAAGACTGGTTCCTATGTCACAGGTATTGAATCAATCGTTTGTTAATTAGTTTGATTATTTGTTTTTGATAAAATATTCTACAACATGTCTAAACATAATGAAAGATTAAGGTATTTAAGCATTAAAAACAAAATAGATAAACATTAAAATTAGAGAATTATTACATATTCATGATCTTGTTAGTTGTTTTTCTTATAGGATAATGTGGCTTAAAGATTTGTTTTTGTTTTCAACAATATTAAAATATTATTATTATTACAATAAAAATTTTATTTCAACTTCTATTTTTTGTTTTAAAATCTCTATATTATATAAAAATAATGAAATTGCAAGTAGGATGTCATCTATTTTAAAACTACTCTACTATTTTCTAATTTAAAGGTATTAATTCATGAAATTAATGTAAAAAGTTTTAATAATAAAAAGTACCATTTCATCACTAATTTTGAATCTATCCATTCCCAGTCATATAGGCCTAAGGTAATATTTTATTTTATTATTATTATATTATAGGTTTTTTAAAAATTCTAATAGATTTCACTGAAAATCCTTTGTTTAAAATATTATCCATATTCCTGAATGAATTAATCTAGCCCAAAAAAAACTAAATATATTTTTTTAATGTGAAAATTTCACAATATTGCTTAAAATAAAGATTGCCACCATTGTCACCATCATGGTCATTGTCATGCTGGACATAAACGTGGTCGTCATCATTATTGTCATTGTTGTCATCATAGTTATGGTCATCAAGGTCACCATCATGGTCATCATCTAGGTCATTGTCATGGATGAGTTGTCATTGTGGCCAAGTTGTCATCATGTTCGGGTTGTAGCAGTGATCTGGTTGTTGTCATATATAGGTTGTCATCATGGTCTTCATTGTCATCAACATCCTGGTCATCATCATCATGGTTGTCTTAGTCTTGGTGGCCATTGTGGTCATGTCATCGTGGACATGTCACCATGATCATTGTCATGATCTTCATGGTCTTTGTCATAATCATCATGGTTGTGACTGTGGTCATCATCATCATGATCATCAGGTTATCATGGTGAACATCATGGTCATCATTGTGGCCATCATCCTAGTAGTATTATGGTCATTGTCATTATGGCCACCATCAAGGTCAGTCAAGGTCTTGTTATGGTTGTCATTGTCATAGTGGTCACCCTTATCATGGTCATGGTTGTCAAGAGGGTTGTGATTGGCATCGTGATCATTATCATCATCATGATCACTGTCAAGATCAGGTCATGGTTGTCATCGTAGTCATCAGTCATGGTTATATCATTGTGGTCATGTTATTGTGGTCATGGCATGGTCAACATTGTTGTTTGTTGTGATCATCATCTTGATTGTTGTCATGGTCTTCATCATGATAATCATTGTGGTTGTCGACATGTTTGTCATTGTCATGTGGTCATCATTATCAAGTGGTCATCATTGTGGTCACCGTGGTGTTTGTCATCATGGTGGTCACCATCATCATGGTGTTCACTTTCATCGTGGTGGTCACCATCATCATGTTGGTCATTGTCTTCATCATGATGGTAATCATCATGGTGATTGTGGTGGTCATCATTGTTTTGATCATCATCATGGTTGTCATCATCATGGTGGTCATCATTTTGGTGGTCATCATTTTGGTGGTCAGTTATGGTGGACATCATAGTGGTCATAGATGTGGTGATCATCATTGTGGTCAGCATCATGGTCATCATCATTGTCAAGTTTATCTTCATTGTGGTTGTCATCATCATGGTCATCATTGTGGTCATTGTAGTCATTGTCATTATCATGTTCATCATTGTGGTTGTCATGACCATCATCATCATGGTCATTCTCTTGGTCATCAAGGTTGTCATGGTCATCATCGTGGGTGTTGTTATGATCATCATGATCATCATGGTTGTCATCATGGTCACTATGTGGTCATCACCACCATCATCATGGTCATCATCGTGATAATTGTCATGGTCATCATCATGCTAGTCAATGTGGTCACCATCATGGTCATGATGGTTGTCATGGACACAATCATCATCGTCATAGAGTCCATTGTCATCATGGTTGTCTTGGTGATCATCATCGTCATCATCATTGTCATCATGTTCATGAAAGTCATGGTCATGGCCATCATGTTGTCGTGGCCGTCATGTTGTCATGGCCATCATGTCATCGTGGATGTTGTCATTTAGATCTCTGTTTAGATAGAAGAAAATCATGAAAACCACAATTTTTTTTAATAAAATCAAAGTAAGGTTTTGCCAATGGTTAGAGAAAGTCCCATGTTAAGTTGGGACAGAGCTAAATTATAGCTAACAAACTAGTGTCTAGAATAATAATAATAATAAAGTCACCCCTCTGAATTGATTTAAGGGCATTGATATGAGAGATGGACAAAGCAGGACTACATTTGTACAGAATGAATAGTATGCTGCTTGATTTTTTTTTATCAAGTCATTGACCTACGAACCTCACTTAAGGTTAGCTTGTATAACAATCTCCAAAATCTTGACAGCAATGACCTCTGTCAATATATTATTGCTATACCCTTCTATCTATCTTAAAATTGTTTTGCAAATTCACCCAGTGGATTGTTTTTTTTTTTCTATTATTATATCTAACCAATCATTGAGTATTGCTGTAAATAATTTACCCAAGTTACTTATAATGCTGATTGGTCTATAATTATTAATATCAAGTTTAGATTATTTTCACCTTTACATAGAAGTTTCACTCTATTCTTCTTTCAGCTATCTGGAATTATTTCGTTTTTAAAATCCCATTAAAGCAATCTAAACTAGACATTCAATCTACTGGGCATCTCCAGTATGTAGTGGTGGAGATATTTATTTTTTTGTATATATTTGGCTGAATGATGAGATGCAAGCTTTTATTTATAACATAAAGATTAATAGACTTCAAAATATTCAAAAAATAAAGTTAGATTTTGAAAATTGTACTTCTAATACTTAAGAGATAGTAGTTAAAGTTGTTTCCTTATTTTGGTCTCAATCTTCTCTATTGAGAGGTGATGTTCTTCTACAATATATGTCATGATGTTGTGGTGGATTGTTCATGAATGAGTCATTCTTCGTGAATGAATCATGACTGCGAGGGTCATTATTCAATCCAAATGATACATGACACAAGAAAAGAACAAATTGTTCACACCACCATTACCTAGATGTATGCATAATTAAAAAAAAATAGACTCATGAATATTGAGTCTTCATGGCCAAAACAGTGTGTTGCAAAATTTAACACATGTTAGATCTCAGTCTAGCAACTTCACATTTGAATGGTATATAACTCATTCATTATGAATGAATCACCATGAATGATTCACTTAGATGAAAGAATTTGTGAACTAGGTCACAATGCCTCTGAATGTTTTGTGAGTAAAATTGCAAAACTATATAAATATTTAACGTGAAATAAAACATAAATGATAATTGGTAAGTCATTAGTCTAACTGCTGAAATAGAAAATTTATAGGGGTAGTTCTTTCCTTTCATTCATTCAGATGTATTTATTATCATAATATTTTATTGTGGCTTATTATTCTTGAGGTTTGATTGATGATAATCTTAAGAATGCTTCTGTATTTTTGAAAGGAAAGTTTAGTCTACTTACTCTGCAATTGTAAAAATGATTTATCTATCAAATTTGGTTTCCTTTCAATTAAGAAGTGTTTTCAATTAACACTATTTTGCTTTTAGTATGAATTTTTATTCTAATAAGCAATAAAATATGCAATGATTTTGCACTATGCCTCCAACTCAATGGTTCTAAGAAATATTTTAGATTTGGAACTTCTTTTAAACTGGTTCATTTCCAGACTTTGACAAAATATGAGTAATATAGCTTCCTACTCTACGTAGAAAGCCTTCAGAGTAATGATCTAGTTCAGAGTAATAATCTAGTCATTGATTAGGAAGAGGGGTGGTGGATAGGGGTCAGAATACATTTGTGAGGCAGAATAATGTGGATGGTAATATATTATTTGTGTGATGTTTAAGTGAGAATAGAAGTAATTGGGTTTTGTCATAATATATTAATATAGTTATTTTTAGGTGTGGTTGGAGATGATTGTGACAAATGCTGGCTGAAATAATTTAATTAAAATCACTACTAGGTTGAGTAATAAAAAATACATCCTAAAATACTTTATATATTTTTTTTCCTAGAACCTGGTAGCACTGTAGTTTTTTTACCATTTTAGGCAGATAGTTATTTGTTTACTTCTAAAACACATCTATAGTGCTTGTTTTAGCCATCACATAAGTTAGTAGATTATTTAAGATTATTTCTTTTTTAGAATGGAATTCTTTCTTTATTAATAATACTAAAAATATGACCAGAATTAGCATTATGATGAATTGTAAGAATAATTACATAATTTAAATACCTGAAATGACCTGTTAAATGATCTTCCTTTCTTAAATGACAATAGAAAACACTGAGTATCAATTAGTTTTTCTCTCAACACAATATCTATCAAATCAAATGCAAAAAATATTTTACCACATTTATAGTGGAAGTAGTTTGTAATAGAAATGGAAAATCAATTCAATCTTTATTTGCAAGTGTAGAGAGGGGGTGGGCCAGAAATATGTGTGTTAATAAATCAAATAATCACTCATTTGTCACTGAAAAATCTTTAGTAACAATTATCATTTGTAGAAATCCAACAAGCGTTGATAAGAAAGAAAATTTTGAAGTAGAAAGCATAGTTAAAAACATTTTCACGGTCATGAATCATTTAACTGATTAAATGGTCACCTAATTCCCATTTTTTAAAGCTTAAAAAGTGAATGAGGAGAAAGGAGAACAACAATGGACTATCTGCTTCATGCCAGTATTTATATGCTCATTTGATGAAGCAGGAAGTGCAGATGTTTGAAGAACTTAATGATCTGCCTGTTCATTCAGTCATTCTACCTTGGATCTGATGTAAATTAAAGATGATAGAAGCATTATCCACAGGATTTCTAGATAATATATTTAAATAAAGTATTAATGTGCCTTAAATAAAAAAGATGGCACCAACTATGCTTGAAGTGAATCTTAAAATGAAACAAACTAAAGGCAGTGATATTTAATCTTATGACTGGGATCATAAGATTAAATATCACTGCATTATAAATCTAGTAATAGAGAATGAAAAAATATTCTAAGAGATATTTGTCCATAAAAACAAAACCTTTTTTTTTTAAAAAAATATTGCATTTGAAAATGGTGAATCATAATATAATCGTACACCAACTAGTAATGATTGGTATGTGTGTTCTTAGCTGATTGAAACATCTATAATGCAAGGAATAAAATGTATTCCCTGATTTAAAAATATTAAACTAACAGATCTCACATAATTATCAATGCTATAATTATTTAGTTTCCATCAAAATGTTTAAATTTCTGTTGGGTTCTAAAAGGATAATATGCTTTAGATATGAAATACATATTTTCTTTGAAAAACATTTCCTTGTATTAGATTTTTATTTGGACCACAATAATGAGAGGATGATTAAGATTCAACAAAACATATTTTATTAATACAATTTAGTGGCTATGATGAAAATATATAATGTCAGAACTTTTTTTTTTCTATATTTGTTATAACATTTTCCAGTCTTCTAACACGAGGTCAGCTCATTTTATTAGTTGTGTTATTCCAGACTTAAAACGAGCTGAACTCGTTTTCACTTTTATAAATTTCTCTAATAAAATATAAGAGATAAAGTCATTTGAAAATTATTTCATGTTATAAAACAATTATTTAGCTTCAAAATAAACTACTAGATGGAACAATCTGTCATTTTTTAGTTTGTCAAAATCAAATTTTCTGAATGTCATTTAGAACAATTACATGATTAGTTTCAAAATAGATTTTTTGGATGAAGAATATAACTAAGAAAGACTTTATTATGAGAAATATTAATACAATCAGAAAATTGATCATAAAACTATTTTTTGATTCAATTACTTTAGATATTTAAATGGATGCTCTATGTGGATTTCAATATTCATTATGAAAAAAAAGTTAAATTTCTTCAATCCTTTAAAATAAAACAAATATTTATTCAGATGTTTCAACTATTAACTGTACCCAATTCTATGTAGAATGTTCGAATCTTTAATATTTCTATCATGTTAAACAATGTAATGATGTTAAACATTGGTGAATGATTTTCTGCAACTTCCTGTTTTAAACAATGGAGATTTTTTATGAATATTTTCGTAGAATCACAACTAGTAAAATAAAATTTCAATGTTTATTGTAGGACTTAAAAAAATTCTGGAACTGTTGCGCCTTAGTTTTTTTTCAAAAACATTGTGACTCAAGTTCCCATCCTTCTAAAAATAGCCTCAGGTTTGTAGATGTATTTTCATGAAGGATTCTGACCCTCGTCCTGTTTATTTGATGGTTTAACTGAAGAGAGTGATCAGCAGACTTTTCAACGTTCTCAATGAAGATATGATAATGGTGTTCTTTACTCTTGCTCCCAGGTTTGTTTTTGTTTGGCCATTGTAGATTTGGTCACAGTCTCCACAGGGGATGGTGTATACCACTGATGATCTTTTTTTCAATGGGAACGGGGTCCTTTGGGTGTGATACATTGTTTTAGTCTTTTGAGGTTTGAAACTGCAATATTCTGCCTATCGATTCACTCAAATTTTTTATGTATGGAAGGCAGACAGAAAAACTCTTCTTCTTTTAGATGATGTTGGTTTACTGTTGGAATATTTCATTATGAACCAATATGAATACCCATTGTTTCTAAGGATTGAGTAAATATGAAGTTTCTCATTTTTGATGGATTCCTCTGTATCCGGGATGTTTTCTGCTCTTTTGAAAAGGGTTTTTACACTAGCAGCTTTATGGTTCTGGGGATGTTCAGAGTTGAAGCCCAGTAATATGTCTGTACATTACTTTAGAAAATCTTATGTAAGAGTTTTTCTAGAGTTGCAAAAATGTATTCAGCAAAATGATAGTCAAAATAGTAATTCTTATAAAGATAGTCACTCCATTTTAAAATATAATTTTTTTCAATTCATTGAAAATACACCAGACTAGAATGTAATGATTTATCAAAATAAAACTGAATGGAAAGTGTTAATACTCACATTCACTTGGTCCTGATAAGTGCACTCCTAGTATCATGTAATGTGACAAATAAATTTGCAGAATAACAACAAAAATAATACTTGTAGAATTAGAACATTTTAAATAAACTTTCATTAACTAACTTCTCCATGGTGAGTGTTTATTATATTGATAAGTATTTCATTATGTGAAAGATTGTTTTCAAGGTTAAGAAATTTGAAGCAGTATATTTTTACTCTGGCTATATTTAATGGTTTTGATTTGTTGATCTACGGAAATCTTTTTTTACTTCTCCAGGCTTCATTGGTAACATAACATGAAAACTGAATGCATACTTTATTTATTCTTTTTTTCTTTTGTTAATTCATTTTTGAAGTAAGCTACCTAATTATATATTTATGATCGACAACAAAGTTTGCCATCTTGATTGGTTTTAATTGATAAACTTTCCTTTAAGTAGAGATCATCAAACAATGGAACCTATGATTAACCATTGTTTTCATCTTGACAGCCTGGTTTGGTGAACATGATTTCTAATATTGAGAGAGTGTCCTATTATTGATTCATAGACTTGATTGACTGTTTTAGTGCATTATATTAATATGGTCATAACATTTTAATTGTTTCCTGTTAGCTCTGGAAATTATAAGAGCCAACAAGACAAAGTGGACTGTGATAATGAATCATTTGCATTTCAACTTTAATAATGCTTTATCTATTTTTTTACTATACTTAATCTTCATAATATAATAGGATCTAGATACTTCATTGGGCTAAGGTCCTAATAGCAGTTTTTGTATTGGTTTGTTTATTTTGTATTTAAACAGTTAAATCATGAACAAAATGTAAATACAGTAATATTAATTTTGATTAAAATGAACTCTATCTATTCTATATTAATATATTTCATAAATTAACCATTGCATTTTCCATCCTGTCCTTATTATATACCTCTAATTATATTTCCTGTCTACTATATCATTTGTATAATCATTTTAATCATAAAATCTGAATTTACTAATAAAATAAAAATCTTACCATGATTGACATAAGGAGTTCGTGGCCCCACAGGAAATGCTGGTGTAGTAGGCCGTCCATTTTGTTGACTAGGACTGCCCTGGGGACTAACTGATTCTTCCCTGGGTATTGAATATGAAGATGGTGATTGCCTATAATCTAATGTTTCTTTTGTCTAAAAAACAAAATAATTTTAAAGTATTTTAAAATACAAAACAGAAAGGAAAAAAAAATCACAGCACTTTAGAATAACTTGCATAATATTAGGCAAAGTTTTTCTTTTTTTGTGTGTATGAGTGAAAGATTTTTGGGCCAATGACAGAATGAATTCAAATTTTAAGATGGTAGAAAATTTTCTTGGTCGATGGTTTGAAGTGTGATAGATAAAAAGTTCATAGAAGGGTGACTATAAGGTATATTGAATAATCCCTATTTCAAAATGATTAAACCGATTAGGAATAAATTTAAATGGATTTTTATATGGACTATTGATTAAAGTATGAGAATTGTTTTATAAAACTTCATTATTTATATTGATTAAATAATGAAATGCCCATTAGAAGCTAAGAAAAACTTCATCCCATCTCCTATACTCATACAATAGACTATATCTTCTATTTAAAATACTTTTAAGTGTTTTGTAAAGTTGAAAAAATGCATTAATTAACTCGTTATATTTTATTTCATTTTAAATTAAATTAATAATAAAGGAATCCTTTATATTTAAGAATATTAAAAACTTTATTTATTTTACAGCCATCAAAAAAATTTAAATCATACAATAAACAAAGAGAATTACTAGATTTACTTCAGGTATCTGGTAATATATTGGGAAATTTATTTAATTATGAAAGAATATTGATAGGTATTAATATGAGAAAGGGAAGAGAGAAAGTTTGAATACTACAAATAACTATTTTTCATTCTTCTTTTAAACTATAAGAAATGAATTCAAATGTTAATTATTTGTAATTATTAAGAATAACTGATTAATACCTTAGTACCAATAAAATTGAATTAACATTTATTACTGGGTTTGGGAATGGATTTAGCAACATAGACCGCTGTAAGACTAAAAGAAGTAATCAAAGATAGACATACTGGTTTAAAATAACTTTGTGTAAATATAAAGAATCAAGTTTGTATTTGATCACTTTTGAAATTATTTTGCTGATAATAAAGGTATATTGTGTTATAACAAATGATCAGATGATTATGACAAAATTAAAAAAACATTTGAACAGATGCCTTTAAACACTTTCACTGTGGATGACTCGGATCCGAGTCAACGTGAACTGTCACAAAATGCTGATGACTCGAATCCGATTCGCTTGTGTTACAAGTTTCAAAATCTAAATATGAATTAGGCAACAGCGTTATACATTACTTTATTGTTTAAGCCCATAAAAAGCATATTTCTTGACCGTTTGAAATTTTCTGTAGTTTTGGGGTCACCGTGATATTATTTTCAAGATCTATCAAGCGATTCTGAAATTTTGAATTTCAGGTAATCTAATACAAATATTATAAACATTTAGGAATAAATTTATACATTTTTTCAAATCAGAATTTAATGCAGATTTTAAAAATCAAAACAATAAAATTTTATCTAAAATAAGAGAAACGCAGTAAAGAAAAATGTAAAAATCAACTGGAGTTTTTTTTAATAGCCGACATTTATAAAAAAAATAATTTTAAAAAATATGTTAGTTGGATGTAAATTTTCTTTGCAAATTTACATTCCTGGTAAGAAATAGAAAATAAAATTATTTCATTTTTTTCTATCTGCTCTAGATCTTAAATATTTATCATTTGGACATATAGTAAATATGCAGTTCAAAAATACCATCCGCATTAGCGTCATTATCTTATCGGTTGTATGCTATATAATATTATTTTGTGCATTAGACTTTTCTAGACAATTTTAATGCAGATTTTAAAAATAAAAACTAAAAAAAAAAAAATCTATCTCAAACCAAAGAGACACAGAAAATGGAAATGTAATAGGTAGGGGCATGTGTTTTTCGTACTACACGATAAA
>PXIH01S0010441.1:3161-17896 GCA_003024985.2 Euperipatoides rowelli | reverse complement strand
TAAAGTATGCATGACTGTATGAGATTGAATGAATGATTGATTGGATATTTATAGTTTTGTGGTATATATATTGTCATTGTTTAATGTTTTTTCTTTTTCTTTTTCTTTTATAGGTCAGAGATACTGTTCGCCTCATCAATCCCTTATCCCCTTTCCATTCATCTCCCTTTCCTTTCCTCCTACCCCCTCTCGTCATTGTTCCAGGGTGAATAACATCTTAAAGAGGATTAAACCCCCGCCCTGACTTTGATTAAGGCGTGTAACAACACGGTGAGAGTCCTACTCCACCTAATCCCTTGAGGGAGGGGTGTCTTCTCGGCTTACTTGTTAGTGGAGAGTCACCAATCCCTCTTTCCTGTAGGAGAACAATATTGTTTGATTGCAGCGGAGTTTGTACCTTCCTCCATTCCTCTCCTTTGTTACTCAATCGGGGTTAGCTGAGGGGTGATTTGGGATCCTGTCAGATTACATTTGCATCAACATATCAAGAATCATTTTTATTATTAGGGACTTTTTAAATGTTATGATAAGAAGTACATGTCTGTTATTAAGAATAATTAAGCACTGGTGTGTGAGGAGAGCTTAGCTTCATGGCCCTTAAAGAGGGGTCATGGGGGAGTTCCTCATTACATCAGTGCATAGATCTATCATATGTCTTCTGTTGTCACACAGAAATCTGTCTGTGGGACTCTTATTTCTATCTCTTTTGTCTATGACTGTCAATAAAAATATTTGATTCCTTGCGCTCCAACTCTGGTGCCCAGTACTCCACCCCTCTTCCAAGGTGGGGTATATCCAGACAAGGAGGCAGGATGAGCTACACCTAACCCTAACTCTAACCCTAACCCGGGAACTTCCTGTTTGGCAACCATCTTGTCAACATGGAGAGTAAGCTGTGCTGATGATTTTTTTGCAAATCGAAGTGGATTCCCAGAAGCTAGCTTGCTGAAACTTGGTAAATAGTTTTATGAAGTATTCATCTTCACTGGTGAGAAATTTCGGATGATTTCATCAAAAATTGGCTGACTTATGAGGTAAGTTTAGTTTTAACCTTATAAGGATAGGCCATTTATGTTTATCATTACTTGAGGTGTAATTTGTGAGTTAGGGTTTGTTTGTAGTAANTAGACTGTGCTAGAAAGTGTGGAGAAAAAGGGTATAGTGTTAGTTTTGAAAGGCGGTCACTAAACTTTTAGTTTCAGGTGTTTTCTGGTCTAACTGACCAATATAGGCTATAGTTTGTGGGCGGCTTTTCTTCACAGTGTGGGCATGGAGAATCTGTTAGGCTCTCCCTGCCTGTTCCTGGTATAACTCCTGACAATCGATTAAGTTGTGGAGGTCGGTGGATCCTGATCTTTCACGCTATTTTTGAATGTATAGTATTGCATTGGAAGTGGCCGCCATTTTCAATTTGCTTTAAGGACTCCAGAATAAAACCAGTGCAAATATAACCGGGGCCTGAAGTGCAAAGTGATGAATTAAGGGCCATTGAACAAAGTGCAACCATAGTGGTCAACAGTCTGAGTCGATAAAAGTGTCAAAAATGACCCAATCTCTTGGTAGGCTCACTACTAGTATAGCCTGTTAGGCTCTAGCACCGTATAAAACGCTATAGCTGAAAAACCGCTGATCAAATATTTTTGAAATTTTGCACACCGCTTCCTTGATAAAAATTTTGACCAAATCGCCTTGTTGGTTTTTGAGATAATCACTAGTAAATTTCCCTTACCCCAAAACTGATTTTGCTAAAAGTGAGATTTTGCAAAATCCGCTTGCCCAATTTTTCCGAAATTTGGTGAAGATTTACCTGATAGGACCGGCTAAGAGTAGCCAGAACTTCAGACCTTAAATCCTAATATTTTCCNGGATTTTGATGCACTTGTCTTTTTTGGTGGCTTTCTCAATAAGTGTCATAAAATGGCTGACTTGTTGACCCCACCACTGGATGTAGAGATGGAAGAGCTGTTCCCGGAGAACATTGACCCATTACTACTGGTGTCTGACCTTCAGCCTGATGGTGATGGTCAAGAGAGGAGCAGCTCTGAATCTGATGCAGTAGAACTAGTGACGGCGGAACTGGGAAGTGCGTCACCTGACAACATGGGTGAGAGCAGGGAGGAAGCTTGCCCCCATGCTGGCAACAGTTCTGAATGGTCATCAGAGGCCAATGTCCAGACTATCGCAGGCAACCAGTCACAAGGGAGACTGACGCACTCAGGTGATGAGATGACGTCCACTCTGATGATGTCATTGGTGACATATAGCATCACTGATGATTCCAGAGATGAGCAGATCATAAGCTCTGTTTTGGAAGTGATCACCACGAGCCTAGAGGCAGCTTCAGTACCACAAGCTGGTACAGACATTTGTGAGAACGCAGAAGGAAACTTGATGCAAATGGAGTTCTCTGAATCGGAAGAGACTTCGTACTCTTCGGAACAGAGCAAGGATTCCCCCCGATATCCTCCGGGCGTGGCCTTATTAGTACCCCAATTCACCGGATTACTCGTAGGTCACGACAGATGGTTACAAAGCTGAACCGGCGACTAGTGGTCGCTTATGCACAACTGGCATTACAGAAAAATAGTAAGTCAATGAGTAAGCGGATTGCAACGTGTAATACTCCTGATCAAACCATCGAAAATTTGAAGGAGATAACAGATCCCCAGACAGAGCCCAAGGAGTACGCTCCTCCATCCGAAGTAATTGACCTGGATGCTACAACTGCAACGAACTCTGGCAGCATAGCGAATATGACACGGCCACCGGCGACATCGGAGGTGCAACAAGCGAGTGCAGCAAGCCNGGCTTTGGCCCCATACCCTGAGCTTGAACCCTCCGATGAAGTGAGGGAGCAGATCAAGGTGGAGTTGGTTGACCTAGAGTGGTACCTGCAATCTACGTTTTAAGTACCATGCTCATACGGCTTCACCTTTGATAATTATATAGCAGCAGCTGGAAACGTAGTTGGGAAAGAAAATGTCATAGCCTTTAATGGTGATGATCGCTCCAGGGTGGAGATAACTTTGAAAGACCCAATTGCAGTACATCATGTGGTGGAGACCGGCCTTGACGTAATCGGGACCTGGTTCAAAGCATACCGCTTGTCGGAAAAACCAGTGCTGATAACTTTAACGAACATACCTGCAATCATACCACATGCTGCGGTGTGCAGAGCCCTAAAGGGTCTGGGCTCATGCGCACCTGATGATTGCAAATATATCTTTGTGCTGACGACAGATCGCAACCTAAAGCATGTCAAGTCCTGTCGACGTAAAGTCTTTGTCCGTATGTCTAAAGAGGTTCTGCTACCGGAATCGGTGCAGATCGATTACGTGGGCAAAACTTTTGAGGCCAAAATATTGTCGGACCTTCCGAGGTGCTTTGGCTGCGGCAGAATGGGGCATTTCCGATGGAATTGCCGGAACCTGCAAGAGACAGCACATGACGATGGGTCCACTGCAACTAGGGACCATGACGGAATGCAGGACCAAGAGGTGAATGCATGGAGGAATTCCAACACATACTCTAAAGGTAGGGAGGGCCTGCGGTATGGAGGGGACACCCAATCTGAGGAGACGGGGAGGGTCCCTCGACAGACGGGTGCCCCCCCCCCTGATAAGACAATGCTCGAGAACATGAAAGGTGACTTGATGGGATCCCAAAAGAGACATGGTGAAGTCCCGTCTCGGGCTCAGGAGGCTGGCGTCGCTAAGTATCCGCCACACATTCCTGATAAGCAGCCGGTAATTGACCGATCCTGGGTTGCTGTGGTGGCGGGGAAAACAGGTGAGACTAACATGAGGAGTGTACTAGAGTCAGTGAACCCAGCTGTAAAAGAGAAAAGGGGAATTGGGGCACAGGACAATTTCTTTACCATTGCCTTGATGTTTCTTGAGGCGCAGAGCTACAAGGATAATAAACGCGAGTATCCCGGGCCTTGCCTGGAGAGGCTAAACATGGATGATATGTTGAAGTCGCTAAGTAAACACAGATCATTCTTCGAGTCCAACACGAAGTATGATCTGATTGAACAATTTATTGCTGTGGCAGTGGACGTGCAGGCCAAGAAATCTTGTAGGGCCAAGGAGGTCAATAAGAGAGTGGCCTCAACATCGCCAGATGACTTGTCATCAGCCGCTTCAACAGCGGCGAATAAACCGAAAGGGAGAAGGTTTGTTAAGAAATCAAAAGATTTTGCAGCATAGGTCTTTGGTTAGGTTTCCCCAGTATTAAACAACTTTCACGTTTGAAAGGCAGAAGATGCTCCTATGGATATAGGTGCGCTTGATATCCCGCTTCAATATGGAACTCCCTTATGGAGCTAAAAATTGCGACAATAAGCTGTGCAGGACTAGCCAGTCTGGCTAGACAAATGAGTTTTTACTGTGAAATAGAGATGCGTGGTCTGGATGTTGTCTTTGTACAAGAGTTAAAGACAGCATCTATTACTCTTGTCTCCGACAAATGGCATACACTCCTGTCCACTACGGGGAGTAATTACCGCTGGGGAACGGCGCTCCTTTTTAATAGAAGAAAGTTTGTAACAGCACCCAAAATAAGTAATAACTGTGAGCTGGCGGACGGAAACATGATGGCAGTGGAGGCCGACATTGAGGGGCGTAAAACTATGGTCATTTCGCTGTATCTCCCATCCAAACCGCAAATGACCCGGACTGCGTTAGTGCTTAAGTTGACATTGCTGCTGAAATCAGCCGTGGCCCCCATAGTCATTCTCGTAGGCAANTTCAATATTGGACCATCGGCTGAGACAGAAGCATACATGGATGGTGTGCTTCACAGAGCCAGTCTGGTTGACTGGTGGACTCTGCTAAGAGGTGAAAGTCCGGGTGCAACGTTCCTGAGAAGCCGGAACCGGCTAGACAAGATTTATGCGACCTCCAACCAAGAACTGATTAGCTGTAAAAGTATCTGGCTGGAGGAATGGCCCGGTTCAGACCACTGGGCAGTTATGGCTCTGATCACAGTGGGAAAGGCTCNTGCGGGTCCTGTCAGGATGGTGTGGTGCTGCCCAGATGCGATCTTCGAAGACCCTGCCTGTAAAAAAAAAGCGACAGAGCTTATCAAAAGCTTCTTCGTCTCATCTGCCGATCCCCCAGTGCGTAGGTGGGAGAAGTTTAAACAATGGATCCCTGATATGCTTATCAAGTTGCAGCTCCAGTTCAAGCCTGCTGGCCGAAACGGTGCTGACTATTACAGGGCGATCGATAAATCCAAATTTGTTGAGAACCCTTCAGTTCTATTAAAGAAAGAAATAAGCAGCTATTTGAATTTAGAGGGCAAAAATGACAAATCGCTACTTGGCTGTAATTTTGCCCTCGGCCATGGAATGTCTGGACTGAGTAGAGGCACCTGGCTACATGCCAGAAGGGCACTAAATACGAGAAAATTGACGAAGATACGTCACATTGAGATCGATGGGAAGAGCTTCACACAGGAAGACGAAATCAGGCGTGCAATTGTGGGGAAGATCGCCTTGTTCCAGGGGGCCGAACCTCAAGGTCGTATGGATGATGACTCCTTTTTGAGGCTTCTTCCACAGATTAACCAGGATGCGAACATCTCGTTTGTTATGCCACCCTCCAAACAGGAAGTAGTAAAGATGATAAAGGAGCTAAAGAATGGAAAGGCCCCCGGTTTGGACGGCCTAACTAATGAATTCTATAAGGAATTTCTCTCTGAAATTATAGAAACTTTATATGAAGTGATAGTGAACATCTTTACGACGAAAGAGCTACCGGCTTCGTTTAGATCGGCCTACACGATTCTGATCCCCAAGAAGAGGGACTTGAGTAAGTTAGAGTCATGGAGGCCGATTACTATGCTGAACGTCGATTATAAGTTATACTCGAGATTTATGGCAAATAGGCTGTCGGATGTGGCCGATAGGTTTGTCTCAGCAGAACAGGCTTATTCCATCAAGGGAAGGTGTATGCTGGGAAACCTGTCAGCCACACGTGATATTATTTGGTTTGCAAACAAGAAGAAAGTTCCACTGGTAGCTGTGTCGTTGGATCAAGCTAAGGCCTTCGATTCGGCTTCGCATGACTTCTTGGATAGAGTGTTTGTGGAGTTAGGGTTCTGCGAGCCAGCTCGAAGGCTGATCCATCTGCTCTATTGGGGGTCCTCGACACACATTGCTATAAACGGGAAACTCTCAGCCGGTGTGGTGATTGGCCGTGGAGTTAAGCAAGGAGACCCCAGTTCAGGTGTCCTCTATGCGCTTTTTATAGAGCCCCTACTGCTGATGGTAAAAGCAAAGTTGTCTGCTGCAACATTTNGAATCGGGAACGTTCGTATCCCGGTCTCGATTTATGTGGATGATATCACATTGTATCTAAAGGAAACGATAGCCCTGCCACGAGCCATAGAAATCTTCCAGCAGTTTGGGGCATCATCAGGGGCCTCTCTTAACATGAGAAAGACCCAGGTGTAAGGAGTCAATATTGGTCAGAGGCAGATGGCTTTGCTGAAGATGTCCGGCTTCGAGGTCAACTTGGAAGGCATAAAGAACCTGGGAATTAGGTTCGGGGGACAATGCGGCAGAGCGCAGCAACTACCTGACCCTGATAAGGGGTCTGGAGTTGGCTGCATCTAAACTTTCTAATACATTGAGTCAGCTATCATATAGACCCAGAGCAAATCTGATTAAGTCTATATTAATGTCAAAAATTACGTTCGTACTCCACACTATTGCCCCGACCAAACATGAAGTGAAAAGGATGAACTGAGTACTGGTGAATGCATTCTGGGGCAACGGAAGACGTAGCTGGGTGGCGAGGAGAACAATGATACTTCCACTGGCGGAGGGCGGGATAAACTTCCCTGATATCGAAACAAGGAGAGAAACATGTAGGATCTCCCATTTTCGGAGGCTGTGCTCTGCAAGTACGAGCTCCCTCAATGCAGTGGTGTTTGGAGTGATCCTCAAATATGCTGGCCCCCGTACACTGGCGCTCGACTCCTTTTGATGTCAGCACGCAGCTTTGCGGTGGGCAGCTATCCAAAGGAATATAAAGAACTCTGGCTCGCCCTTNACCAGGTGGGTGCTGTGCCAGTGGACTGGAAGATCAGTGATATCATTGCCCAACCTGCATATCACAATAGAGTGCTGAGCACTGAAGGCATGGCATTTCCGAATTGGAATGCCCGACTCAATAACTTTTCTGTCGCAGAGGTCTTCACGGCCACGTGTAAGCTCAAAGATGTACAACAATTTGCTATAAACATTGGGGACTTTCTGGGAGCGAGGTATACCCACCAAGAGATCAGTAATACCCACCCTGCGAAGATCGAATGGGGTCACAATGGCATTCCTGCTCTGATGGAAAGGGCGATTCCGGCAAGGTTTGAATAAAATCGGGCCCTAGTCTTGTACTCATCCGCAGAAGTTTACAGGAACCTAATCAGAATTAAAAACCCTGGAGGTGGACCTGTCATCAGGTCAGCGCCTGGGCATGCTAAGCTAACTTGGACTCAAGTGTGGAATCCTCTCCTTTTCGGCCGGTGGTCAGATGTGGCCTGGCGGGCTGGCCTAGATCGGCTGAATACCCCACTAAGGAACTTTCAAATGGGAGGGCCAATGACAGTAGCTGCCCAATTTGCAACAGGGTTGATCCCTCTAACGTTCATATTCTGGAAGACTGTCTATACTTTGGTGCCCTTTGGAGGGAGAAAGGCTTCCTTGAGAATTCAGTAGATAGACTGATTTGTGATGATAAGGGAAATGTACCTTGTAAGCAGAAAATGNGTGCAGCCGGTCTCAAGAAGGCTGCCCTGACTTTGTTTATCTACACATGCTATCGGTTATTGAATGCCGCGTTCAATGAAAGTTTGATCAAGACTAAACGCCCAGAACTGTGGATGAGGGTGACATTCATCTTCTACGTCCGAACGTTGGCAGAGATGTAGGAAGTTGGGGGACGTGCTGGGATGTGCTTTTGCACCATAGCTGGTGCCCCTTGGGTGCGGATGCCTGTGGTGCGGTTTGTTGTTCAAACTGCGTGACAGGCATCCCAGATAACCACTGCCGAGTTGTAGTAAAGTAGATGCCCTAAAGTGAGCCAGTGCCGTAACTGCTTAGTGATACCCTAGGTTGTGGTTGGGTTGTTTGCTCCCAGGCTGGGGTGTCACACTGGTAGTGGTTACGGTGAAGTATGTGTCGTCAGTTGTTGTATGGATCCGCGTAGAATGGGGCCACCGGCATCTTCTCAATTGGCCCGCCAAATAGTGTCTCCTAAGGAGCCGGTGATGCTTGGTCGCTGGGTCCTTACGAGTTGACACCCGGCCATCCGAATGGTATCATAGGGGCTCCCACTGTGGTATTATGAGGTAGTGCTACACTCTGAATCTTTGTTGACGAAGGAAGTGTATAAANGACACAAAGGATGGAGGTGGTCCCATGGTTGTTCAGCCTCCGTGCCACGGGCTACTCGGCCCGTGGGTGTGCAGAATCTTGTGACATGGTCAGTAATCCCTGGACGACGGGGGCGTTGGGCAGTGGTCCTTATCTTCAGGTCAGTCTTCCCCTAATGTATGGAGGGCTGAGCTGATAAGGATTTTAGACTGCCCTCTGGTTGTTAATCCCTAGCGTATGCATAGTGATGACCTGGTAAACGACCCTGGACTCTCCAGTTACCCCCTTCGGCTGGGGGGTAGCCCCTGGCCTGGGGGGGGGGGCTGGGTGGAGTGCCATGAGGATACCTTTGGTTCCAGGGAGGATTAGCTGAGTTTGTTGTGTTGTCATTTGTGAGTTGTATCTGTCCTTTGTGAATATATGGAGTTAGTAAGTTGTCGCCTTTGGTGGATTTTTTTTAGTTGTGCACCCGCCATTTCCACCCTCTCTAACCTTTCGTTCCTTGTTCCTGCTGCCTCCTTCCCCCTCAAGGCTGCCTAAAGTCGGTGGATTAAGTTCTCCCCCTCTGCCTGGCAGCTGATGGTGTCTCCTCTGGGAGGTGTGTGTGTGGGGACTAACTTCACCTCATCACCACACCATGCACCGAAGTCCTCTCTCCTCCCCCTTCTAGGCAACTAGAATGTATCAAACATCCCCTGTCCTCCTCCGGTCCTCTTGCTTGCTGGAGGTTAGCTAGCAAGTTAAGTGGGCATCTTCACGATTACATAGTTTTAGTTATGATTTGATGCCAGCCCCAATTTTTTTTGCTCATCTGTGCCTAATGAGGAAACTCCAAGCAAATGTTGGTGAATAAATCAAAGAATGTCTAGACTATCATATTTCTTGTTCTGTCGTCAACTGGCCCTTTCAGTTGACCCTTCGTATTCTGCTACTCTTTTGCTGTCAAATAAAAACACTTGATTCCTTGCAATTCTTCCCAGGGGCCCACTGTGGAAGGTCAGCTACCCAGGCCTGTCCCAGCCCTGGTGCGGAATGCAGGATGTCTATTATTCCTAACCCTAACCCTAGCCCTTAACTTCCTGTTTGGCTTCCATCTTGGTAGCATGGAGGTGAATTTGGCAGCTGCAGATTTTCAACTTTAAATGCTCAAATTTATTTTCAACTTTATTCATGAAGTATCAAAGTATAACCCGGTAAAAGATTTGAAAAATTTAGTGTAAGTAGTTTGACTTTTATTGGCCATTTTAGTAACTCTATGTTAAATGATAGGGGGCTCTAAAAATTTTCTAAATTGTAACTGGGGGATGTTTTGGCCAATTTACCAATTAATTAATTGACTTGAAGTGGTTAGTTGATGTCTATACTAGGGTATACTGTGATATTTTGGGGAAATTTGCTAAAATTAAGCTTATTTTTCTGAATATTGACATCTATAGCCTAGTTTGTCTAAAATTTAAGGCCTTGCAAAAACGTTTTTGCCTTACTCTCATGGGTGGGGATGAAATGGAATTGGGGCTTTAATTACATTAAATTTACCTTTTTTTGGTCTCCATTTCTTGTTCTGTTTCTTTACCTTGGTTATTGCCTTGGTTTTGTAAGGTAATTGGTAGTTTGCTACTCAAGTTATTATCAGGTGTTGACAGTTCTATGTTTTATTAAAGTGCCTAGTATGTTCTAACATAGCATGACATCACTTCCTGTTAGGAATCCATATTGAAAGGCTATTTTACCTTAAACATAGTGCTGTACTAACTGGTTGGATTTGGATATTTTGGGTGAGTTTTTTTTCATAAATTTAATTTAAATCTAACAAATACTGATTGGGGATTAATCGGTTTTTGTGTAGAAGTTTGCTGGATCAATAACTTTGATTCTGTGTATCCTTTTTGAAGTCCCATGCTTAATATTATAGGATTGATTGTGTGTGTGTGTGAATTGAATTTAAGTAAGTAGCTATATTTTTTACAGATCTGCTTCAAATACTTTTATATTTTGTGTTTATGTTTATTTTAATATAAGTTAAAGTTTGAAGCAAGAGGTTTTTCTTGTATTGATCTAAATGTTGAAAAAACACCTATGGATCTAGGTCAAAAGTTGGCCTACCCCATTTTGTTAGGTAGTATTGGCTATTTTTGTTTAATTATTTGAGTTTTTTTTTTCAATAATTTTATTTTATTTTAACAAATACTGATTAGAAATAAATCGGTTTTTGTTTAGAAGTTTTTAGTATCAAAAATTTTGATTCTGTGTATTTTTGAATTCCCATGCTTAATACTATAGGCTAGATCTGTTTCAAATACTTTCACATTGTGTGTTTATGTGTATTTTGATATAAGTTAAAGTTTGTAGCAAAAGATTTTTCTTATATTAATCTATTTTTAAAAAAAAAAAAAAAAAAACTTATGGATCTAGGTCAGAAGTTGGCCTACCCCATTTTGATAGGTTAGTTGAGCCGTTTGTTTTGGCTATTTTTGTTTAATTATTTTAGTACCCTATGCTTGTGTTTACTATATTATATTTACTTTTTTTGTTGTTTTGATTTCATATGATTAATTTTTCAGGCTAGTTAGGGTTAGGGTTAGGGTTAATTGTGTACAATTTACTCAAAAAAGACTATAACTCTTTGAGTTCTGATTCATTTTATTTTATATCTAGTATTTAAGTTCTATTCTATATAGGCTAATGTTTAAAGCAAGAGGTTTTTCTTTAAAAAAGAAAAAATAAACAAAATATTTTTTTTTTTTTGGAAAAAATTAGAAATAAAATAGGTCAAACGTGGGCCTACTCTTTTTGTTTGATTAGTTGCTTTTGTGTTATATATTTAATAAATTACTTTTTGTCTTTTTGCATTACCCTGTATTTATGCACTTTTGGGGTTACTTTGTTTTTTGTTTCCCTATGTTATATCTATTGTTTTGAGTAAATTTGTGTTGTAAACACCTTTACTTTTTATATATCACCGTAGTGCCTCATCGTGAAAACTGTTCCAGTTTCAGCATTTATTTGTTGTGTTGGCTTCTAGAAAAGGGAAAAAAATATTTTTCCATTTTCTCCTTTTGTTTTTTGCAATGGATCCCCTAGACGAGAGTGGCTCAAGTGAAGAGGAATCTGGCCACGTGCCTGTTTTTTTGTCTGGACAGCATGCCGTCTTTACCCAACGAGATTGTTGTATAACTGATTTGTCTACTGTTGAAGTAGATAATATTAGGGATTGGGAGGATAGCGTTGTGAGCCCTGGAGTTAGAGTGGCATCCCACTGTGTTGAAGTTCACAATACAGTTATTACTTTGGTACAGGCATATGATGTGGCCACCTCTGAGTGGTCTGAGGAAGTTGATACTGGGGACCCAAGTGGCCCCATGGTCTTTCGTCCCCCGGTCTGCGGGCAAAATTACCTCCTAAAGCTTCTGATTTCTTGAGGGGTTCAGTGGGTTTGTCTTTGGCCTCTCCTTTGATGATTACCTGTCTGCCACCTCTGAGGTAGTGGGGGGGTGACGATCAGGTAGTCTCGTTCAATGCTGAGGACAAGGCTAGGATTGAGATAACAGTGTCCAACCCCAGAATACTTGATCGTGTGATCAAGAAGGGCTTATCTATAAAGGATGTTTGGTATAAAGCATATAGATTGTCGGAGAAGCCCGTCCTTCTGATGCTTCATAATATTCCTCCGATTATTCCACATGAGGCGGTCTGTGAGGCCCTTAAGCCTATTGGGGCCTGCACACCGGAGGATTGTTATTTTGTGAATGCTCTGGTGCACTCTCAATCGCTTCAGCATGTAAAATCTGCTCGCCGGAAGGTTTGGGTGCGGGCCAACAACAATGAGCCCTTTCCGGAAACAGTTACTGTTATGTTCTCTGGAAGGCCATTTAAAGTGTAGGTGGCTAACCAGACACTAAAATGTTTCAATTGTGGTAAATTGGGACATTTCAAGCGGAATTGTAGATCCCAAGCAAAGATCCGTAATGTGGATAATCCTGAGTATCGGAAGTCGGTTCCAGCTGCAGTGATCCCAGGTCCTGTCCCTCATGAGGAAGCTCGATCCCCTTGTGGTGTGTCTGGGCATGCTGCTGAGAAATTTGTTAGTGAGTCTCGGGGCTCTCGGAGTCTTCATCCTTACTCGGAAGCTCTATGTAAGGAACCTGAGTCACCTGATGAGAGTAGGCCAGCGGTCAGTCGATGGCACAATAGAAGACATGACGCAGCTGGTCAGATGATTTCCCAAGGTCATCAAGGCAGTCCACTGGTAGAGTTGCCAATGGATGCAGCTTATACCTGGCAGTGGGATGGTCCGGGGCCTAATCGAGCACATCCTTCTACCAGTGTAAATGATAAAGAAGCTTTTCAGTTGGTAACAACATTTATGGATGCATAGGAAGAGAGGATTAGGAAGGGAGATTATCCCATGACGGTGCTGTTAGCACTTGACACCAATGGAGCACTTCGTACTTTTTTGAATAACCGTGAAGAGTTTGAAAATGACAAGAAGCTGGATAGGCTTGAAGAGTTTATCGGTGATGCTTTTGATGCNCAGTCTATGCAGGTGAAGGCTGCAAAAATGAACAATAAGAGGAGAGNGCCATCTAATGATAGCTCAACNGTNTCATCAGTGGCAGCCAGGCCTGCCGCTAAGGCTACCAAGAAGAATTAGTGTTTAGCTGTTTTGATTCAGTGAGGTTTTTGTTTTCTCCCAATAAGTAATCTGATAGTCTTTTGTGGACTAAATTGTATTTGCTATTACTTGTTTTGCTTATTTTTTCTTGTGATGGAACTTAAAGTCCTAACTATTAACTCTGCTGGTCTCTCTCTGCTGTCGAAGCAGTGTTTGCTAATGTCTTACTTAAATCGTCTCAAAATTGATGTTGCATGCATTCAGGAAACAAAGATTAGTAGGTTTCTGATCAAATCCTCAGAATGGTCCTTTTTTACATCTGGACAAGGAGCCAACAATAGATGAAGGGTTGCTGTGCTAGTTAGACTTTCCACTAAACTGTCTGGAGTTTCTGTTAGGGTGTTCCATGAATCTGATGAAGGCAACGTCCTTGCGGTGGATGCTATTTTTAATGGGTATCCTATTACAATCGTCTCAGTTTATCTACCATCTAAGCCTAGGATGGTGAGAATGGCAGCAATGATTAAAGTTTGTAGTTTGGTGAAGCATCTGGGTCATCGGGCTATCCTTCTTGCTGGTGACTTTAATCAAGATTCTGCTCCACTGGGAACAGACTATTTACAAACTAGGTTCCGGGATTTTGGTCTTGAGGATGTGTGGCCTCTCCTAAACCTTTCTGCACCAGGGATTACATTTGACTGAGGGAGGAGTAGGCTGGACAAAATTTTTTTGGCCACAGGTGGCTCCATAATCTCACCAAAGGCCATCTCAGTTCAGGACTGCCCGTTCTCTGNTCATAATGCAGTATGTGTCCTCCTTTCAGCAGATGATTCTAAGGTAGGAAGATTGCCGATGGGACGACCACTCTGGAAGTTTCCGTTGGGGCTCTTAGATGATCCTGCAGCTTGTCACCTTATTGAGAGATTATTGTGTGTTTCTTTGAGAGGCCTGTTGGAGAGATTTGTAATTTATGGGATAAATTTAAAGACACTCTTCCAGCTGAGATACAGTATATTTGGCAATGAGTTAAGAGGAATAAGTACAGTGGCCCCAAAGTCAAGCATCCTTCCATGAGTGCTTTCTGCTATAGCAAAGGTTTGTCAGATCAGTCTTTGCTGGAAGTTGATGAAATAGCTGCGCAGCTTAATTCATCTCATATGTTTCCGGATGAAATTAGGAATCAGAGTTTCTGTATGGGGCATGGTGTAAATCTGGAGCCTGCAAAGGTGTTCTCGACTGTGAGGGGCTCACTTCCTAAGCCAAAGGTTTCCTGATTTTCAGAATTGGTGGTAGATGGCCATAAATACTCAGATGAGTCTGAGGTATGCTCTGCGATCAATAGGCATGTTAGTAGACAGCTGGAACCTTTTCTTGTTGAAGTCCCACTTGATAGTTTCATTTTTGCAGAAGTCCCCAAGTTGCCTGGTCATGCTAACACTTTTTTGTCTAGGATACCTCTAGAAGATGACATCTTTGATACACTGAGGTCTTGCAGAGTTGGCAAAGCCCCAGGGCCTGACAGTATTCTGGTGGAGTTTTATCGAAGGTTTTGGCCTTGTCTAAAAAAAGTTCTAGTACCATTATATGCAGGCATCTTTTCTGCTAGGCGTGTTCCTTACTCTTTTGGATGGTCTTATACTATTTTCATCCTGAAGAAGGGAGATCTTGGGAAGTTTGATAATTGGAGACCGATAACACTTCAGAACTGTGATTATAAAATCTTTTCTAGATTGATAGCTTCTAGAT
>PXIH01S0010428.1:21379-34333 GCA_003024985.2 Euperipatoides rowelli | reverse complement strand
GAATAATTATTACTACAAAAGCCTGAAAATAATTTTGTAATGATGTAGTCTTTAGAAATTAGCCTAAAATATTGAGAATATAAAAAAAAGTGATGGTAATTTATTTTAAATTTATATATTATTTAAATTTTTAGAACGTGAATGTCATAGGCCATGTGGCAATAATAGGTGTACGTGCATGTCACGTCCATCACCCTGAAAGTGTTAAGTATATTTAACTTATGAAGAAATGAAATTTAGGAAGACGAAATTCATTTTTTAAACAAATAATCGGTTTTGATTAAAAATATTACTGTTATAACATTGTATTATTTAAAAAATATTACTATAATATTGAAATACATATTACCTTTAAATTGAGCCATAAAATATTGCTGTAGGACAAATATTAGCTTACTTATGGTCATTTAAAAAAAAGACAGGATTTTCTAACCTTAAAAAGATAGGCTATAAGTATATACTGTAGATTTTGATTAGATCTCTAGTAAGTAGTGACCTCCAGTATCAGAATATTAAATTTAAAAAAAAAAAAACCGATTAAAAACGTATTTAGGCTCACATGACTTTTTTTCATACATTTTAAAACGTACCTAGGCAACTATAGGTTAAGACAAACCATAAATAATATAAAAAAGAACATTATTGGCTTTAACATTTCAAATCTTTAAGTTGTAAAGAAATTTTTTAAAAAAAGCACTATTATATACTTTTTGTTTGATGTATTAAAGTATACTGTATACATAATATTTTTTCTTTTTGTAATAGTTTGTTCTGTAATGTTATTAAATAAATCGCATTTAAGGCAAAAACAAAAAACTGAAATTTTGAACCAATGTTGAATTTGGATGTTGGATGCGACAGCAGATCCCTCTATTATTTTCATGAAGTCATAAATCACATTTAAACTAGGGATGAAACAAATAATCGGTTAGTATTCGGCTGGGTTTCATAGTATTCAGTATTTGGCCATTTATGATCTTTATTCGGCCGAATATGAGTCATCTCCCTGAATATATTAAACAATTGGGGGAGTTTTTCCTTAAATAAATGTTAGAAAATAAGATGAGGTGCTATTAGAATCTTAGAAAATAAAATTCCAATAGCTAGCATACTTTTATGATTGCATTGGGAGGGAGGCATGCTAGCATTTTATAATGAATGCATTGCATCGTACGGGATTCAGGGGAAGTAAGGCCGGTTATTATTCAGTTTAAAAAAAGAGAAAAATAATCTGTATTATTATATTGTGCTCTGGAATTTACAAATTCATTACAAAACTGCCAGTGTCTTTTTTTTTAATCTTCAACTAATTATTTTGAATAGAATAACAATCTATTCACTTATATTATTTTATGAGAACTTCTAAGCAGCAGCGTCACACTTGTTCATTCTTGATTACTTCAAGAACATGCCGTATTGTGTGGGAAGAAAAAAAAGATTTTTCTCTCCCCTATAGTATTGCTTAAAATCGAACATCTTTAAATATTGTCAATAGGTTGTTTTGACTAATAAAATAAATAGGATAGATATTCGGCCAAATATTCGGTATCCGGTATTCGGCCAAAATGAACATTTCATCCCTAAGTTAAACTATGTTTTAAAGGTGACCAGCACATTCTAGCCACAGTATTGCAAGATCTAAGAGAAGAACAAATTATTGTTAGAATACTCACATGAATAGTCAATACTTACAACCAGCAGATTCCTGTATCGTCTATTAATTTTGTAAAAACTTTACAGCATAATTTTTTTTTAACATTGCAAAATTAAACTAAATATAAATTGTTATGAATGCAATAATTATTTAATTGGTTAAATTGTTTCTAAACACTTGAAAACGTATCAAAATGTTTTAGGAATGAGAATGAATACCGAAATATTGCAAGATTAAATAATTAATGTCAATCCAAAAACACTAACAGTTATAAATAGTATTTATCTTGAAGAATAATTTTGTTTAGTATTTTTTTTTATTCAGCAACTTGGTTCTTTCCTGCATGTTGATTTATTTTTAAATTTTATTTTTGAATTATGAAGCCTACTGCGAGTACACATGTGATACAGAACCAGATAGTATTACTACAGTTATAACATCCTATGGCATTTAGTTTGAACTAATGAGTTTATATTAAAATTTATATTAACTTATTAATTTTATTTATTATTTTACTATTTACCAACTGGTAAGGGAGGGTACAGTATATTTTCAATATTTTAACAGGCGGTATGGCAAAATATTAGTGATGCATATTGGAAGAATAAATTTTATGGATATAAAGATCATTAATCGCTAATTAAAACACTAGTTAAAAGGGGCTTGGGGGTGGCTCTAGTCCTTTAGACCCGATTTCCCTTTCGCCACGATACAGCTATAACATAATTTGGCATAATATTTCAGTATTTACAGTAAGTGATTATGGAATATTCCAAAAAAAATTTCAAGGGTTTTTGCATTCAAGAACTAAAACTGAATCGTAAAGTACTATGTAAAATTCAAGAAGCCATCATGAACTTCATTGTAAATGTTTCATTTTTAGTGATAAAAGTTTTTGTAATTCCTCAATTTATAAATGTTAACTAAAAATATTTGCTTAAGTTGGCTTGCTCTCTAGTCAATATATTTTATAAATTTCAATGTTTGAAATTTAAAATATTATTCAACATTTTTCCGTATGCAAGTACTGAAGTAATAAACATAATTTTACTAGTCTTGCAAAGCATTTGTGGTGTACCTGTTTTGACTAAAATTTATTTTTCAACTAAATACAAGTTTATATTTAAATTATTAAAGCAGTTCTATTTTTTTTTTTATTCAATAAACTCTACTTATCACTAATTATATTTTCTGTATATATTTTTCAGAGGTTGCCGATGTTTGCACATTCCTGGCTTCTGATAAAAGTAATTATATTACAGGTACAAGTATTGAAGTTACAGGTGGATTATATATGTGACCCATTTCCAAAAATAGACTATTTAAAAAAAAAAATTTTTGTAAACTTTTTGTTTACAATTGTGCACCTTACATACACACTGTAATTATTTTTATTTAAAAAGATTATATTTTTGTAAAACTGTATATAATAATTAAATTTTTTAAGAATAACAAGGTCCCGAGTTTGAATTCAACTCGGTCCAACAAAAATCTATCCTAAGCTTATGAATAGGGAAAACCATTAGGGTTTTTTATAAAAATAAATTCCTTAAGGCTATTTGTTCACTGCCATAACTAACAATTTAATAACAATTTAATTTAATGAAATTGGTTTATTTTTTTTAATGAATTTTGTGTACTGCAGGTTAGCGATGAAACATTGTACAGCTAACCTGGCAGAAGTCGAGCTCCCTGAGTCATGAAATCAATTATATTTGTGTTTCAATTTTTTTTCCCATGAAGATTGACTACTAGCTTGTCTTCTGAAACACTACTAATTATGACATTCAAGAGATTTAAAAACTGAAGAAACATGTAATTATCTGTAAATAGTTGAAAATAAAGCTGTAATTTATTTAAAAAAAAATTCTATTTGAATACTTTCTTTCAAATAACTAACTTTTGTTGCATATACTGTATGTACAGTAAATCCATATGTACCCTTGATGGTAAAAATCCACAGAAAAACAAAGAAACTTAACCCAATAATTTACCAATATGCATATTTGCAATTTTCCAATAAATATATTGCAATCTGTTATCAAGTTGATCATTTATTTTTCTTTATTCTGCTGCATTTGTTCGTGTGAGCTGAGATTAAGCTGTAGTGTATTTGTCCGATGTTTACTTATAATACTGTGTTGCTATTTTTTAGAAAATGTCATAGTAACGTGAACTGATTAATCCCAGTCGTAAACACCCTGCCAGGCAATCCACTTCATTTGCATGTGCGAATTAATGGTAATTTATTCATTACAGTATTTATTTTGCATACTGTATGTATTGTGTTTGCTATTTAAGAGCGTAGCTCATATGCTACGTCTCAGTATTTTCCCCTAACTAGGTACTTTGTTGGAGTGGTTGTGGTGATCATTCCAGGATCTGTGTCCACCCCTACCTATAGTACCAACCTTATTTTATTTTGTGGCTTTATGTTAAATATTACCTATATGCTTATATGTTACTGTTTTCATTAGCCATAGTGAGTAGCGGTTTGATGTACTATTTTTAATTTTATTTCAAGACATGGAATAAATATGTAAATTACTGTTTATCTTAGATATTTTTATTATTATTTTCTACTTGACATAAACTTCCAATTTGTTTTAACGTACAGTATATCCGAGTGTTTGAACTCATAAAAGAAATGATATTTTTTTTCACTCTTACATTGATGACATCTTTCTGATTTCCTAAGATTTAATGTAAAGCTCTGGCACACTAACGTTACATCTCCTTATCTTTTTACATTTTTTTTTCACCTATAATTAATTTCTTTATTGCAAAGATAAAAAAATAACACCGTAACACGTTAACCATTAATGATTATAAAGCCATTAAGTTTTAGTTTTCTCAAGGGAGTTTTATAACTTTTGCTGTTCACTGAATAAAAGACTGACATTTAGCAAATGTCCTACACACATAATTAATTGGGAAAATAGGATTTTCCTCATACAATAACTCAGAGAAAATGATTAAAATAAGCAAGTTATAAGCATGATTATGCATTTCTTAATTTTAAACATATTTTGCTCAAGTTCTGAAACAGCGGTGGTTTGGGGATGTCAAATTTATATTTAATCAGATTCTTTCTTTAATAATAAAAAGAAGCTTTGTTAATAAAATGTCTTTTTTCACTTCTGTATTTTTGAAATATTACTGCAATGAGTTGGCCGATTGCCTTACCCGGAAATGCTAACTTTGCATACTTTTGGGGTTTGAAGTGGGCTACGAGCATTATGCATCAAATGCCTAAATTTTATTCTTTCATACTTTAAAACTGTGAGTGACATAAGAGACTGGGAAATTGCAACATCCAAGTGATCAGCCAAGCCGTGTCAGAAATATAAATAAATTTTAATCTGTCCTGGCAGCGTAGTATTGAGCGCTAAGTAGTGGCAAGCAAAGTGCAGGACATATAACGGGGATCATGGGTCAATCTCCGAGTGACCAAAATTCTTAGATTTTTTGTTTTCTGTATCCCAAAGAACTAATGAATTTTCCTGAGCAAAATAGGGTTGGTTTGGAACCTGTGATGTAAATATTTGAAATGTTACTAGAATTAGAAGATCAAAAGAGACACCGTAAATCCAGATTCTAACAATCTATACAAATTGTATTACCGATTTAAAGTATAATTAAAGGTTTTCTTGCTGTGCCCGCTTTTTAAATGCGATTGAAGAGAGTTGTTTCTTTTATCAGAAAAGATCAAAATCTTGTAGCTAATGAAATGGCCGAATGATTGTCATTGTTTTTTTATATAAAAAATAAATTTCCAAGAATAAATTATTTTTATTCACAACCTATTAGACAATCTTACTTTCTTTCCCGTAGTAACTCATTTCTTATAGAGACTTCATCTGCGTTGGTTTTTCCTGATGATTCAGGTTATTCTATTTTTAAGACCCAAGTCTCTGTTTTTTTCTGAAGCAGGCATTCGGCATACAGAAAACGAAATGGAGAGTACTGCGCCACCCGGGATCGAACCAGGTACAAGCATGCGATAACCATTATTGTAACCGCACGATCACCGCACTTTGACAACTGATGTCATTGTTATAATGAACCAATTGTATTCTTTGTAAAAAAAAAAAAGGAAGAACTTGGGCTTTTCACTTTATAATCCACAGAAATATATAAATATAAAATGGTGGTACAAGATGATTGCACAGCATATATTATAGTATACACAGCCTATAATGTAATTTAAAAAATGTATTAAAAATACACACACATCGTACTATAAAAATACTATTATCTTTCATAAAATATACAGATTAAAAGCTAAGATATTTAGATAAATTGAGGCTCTCAGCATCGGACTAGCCCAAGTGAAAATTAATCTCAAAATCACTTAGTCCAACTACCACTTATGGCAGTATTTCATTAAGAAACAGTTGAGACACTTGAACCATCTTTTACAGAAAAAATAAAGCTCACTTCAGGCCACTATACTTTTTAAATTTAGTCATTGTTACCACTCTGCATAACCTAGTAAATACTGTATAGTCAAATGTGTAGTTGGGCCACTTTTGCGCTGAGCCATTCAATTATAAGCATTGGTATTAAATTATACCATAATATCATGGTTGATTTTTCATGATTACAAAAAGGTGTGAAATGGATAAAATTGCTTCACAAATTTCTAGCACCTTTCAAATAAACAAACTTCTTTATTAAATTTATTTTATTACTTTTTCCTTTTAACACTTTCAGTGCCCAGCATGAAAAGTAGGCGGCATTCCTGAATCCAAATAGCTTAAAATCTAAATTTGGCAATTTATTATTATGTTAACAAAACATTGTAAAATAATTTTTTACAGGTGTGATGATGTCTTATGAGCACTAAAAATAATGTCCAGTTAACTGGACGTATTTAAAAGTGAATATTTAAAGAATTTGATCATAAACAATACAATACAATTGAACTTCATTGGAACACAAACTTATAGAACTAGAAACTACAAAACAATTTAAATTTTTAAACAGTGAAAATCTTTTGTACATGAAAATTCTTCAACACATCAATAAATTTGGGTATCAAGACAACTTAGAATGTTTTTGAAGCATGGGAATACACACATTCCTAGTTTGTTTTCACACATTGCACACTGATACCTGGGCTGCTTTTTTTACTCCCTTGGTTAATGATTTGCAACATAGTTATAATCCATTATAAAATTTACTAATCACTACTGCGAGATATTATAAGGAACAGAGGTTTGATTTGATGGCCTGTTGGTTGACCATCTTCCCTACAACAAATAGAACTAGATAAATATTCATCATCTGTCTGGCATTCATCCATTCTTAAAAAATTTCCTGATCCCCCCTCCCCTTCATCCGTCTCAGAACTTGATACATGTCTGTATCTTTTGCCATAAAACATACCAACATTCATTTCATTTTGCAAATTCTAACATAAAATGCCAAACTTGTTTGTTGAAAATTAGGTATACTACAACAAAACCCTAATGACACTCTCTTCTCTAAAAGTGCTACTTTAGACCCCCTAGCAGCAAAACTAGGAAACTCAATATAGACGAATCCCTCTCACTTGAAAGTTATATTCTTGCAATGTACCACTGCAATACAATAAAACCATAGATAAAGCCAAATAAATTTCGGAGCTTATAAACTTAGACAATCAGGATGTCCAGTTAACTGGACATGGGCACTGAAAGTGTTAAACTTGAATAAATATAATCAGATATTTTCAAACCCATATTATTTATTTATTTTTTGTCATATAAAGTATCATTTATTACAAAATATATACAGCAAATACAGTATTATTTATTCTTTTTCTTCAGTCTTTTCATATGTTTATATGCACCTCGTTTCAATTGTTGTTTCTGATTAATTTCTGCATATTTGCGTTTGTTGTAACTAAAAGGAAAGAAATTACTTTTAATATTAAAAATAATAATACAAATTAAACTTGAACAATTTAATACTACAGTAAGTAGCTAGGGGCAAAATTTTAAAAATTAAATTCAAGAGAAAGTTAATTTATAGTTTGAGTTTGGTTCAAAGTGGAAGATAATTATGTTTGAAATGCCCGAAGCTTTGAGATCTTTAACAACAGCTAAACAGTTTAATACTAAATTTCATAAACTAAATATACAGTATTTATAGGAAAAAAAAGGTATTCATATTATTATTTTTAATAAGCATTTGTTAAAATCGTTTCTGAAAAAAAAAAAAAATCTAAAATTAATCTACCTGTCTAAATTAACAAAAAAGTAGGGGAGGAGGATTAATTGAGAAAGAATTTAAATCAAAAACACATACATTTGCCCTTCCAACATACACTATAGATTCAAGTAGTGTTGAGTATGATGACCAATATTTTTGATGAGCTAGGCTCAAAATCTCATTCTCCAAAATGTGAGCAAGCAAACAGTGTGTTCTAACACAGTACAAGTTATCTCATTTCATAGTATTTTTATGTGAACGAACATTTATGCAAATATACATTTTCAAAGGCTAAAACAAATCAAAATACAGTAATTTGCAGTAACAATACGAAAAATATACATACAGAATACTGTATAAATCATACCAACATGCTTAAAATAATCTAAAAGAAATATGAACATGGGTAGTGACATTTCAAAATTTTTATGGGTACTCGTTTACCCATTGTTCAGCATTCTATAAGATGTTATATTTTATGTTAGTTGGCACTTTATAGATAAAAATACAATAATTTTATGTTGAAAAAATATTTCGGATTTTTTAAAACCCATAATTACCACAAAGATCAGCACTTTTCAGAACAGGAGGATTACATTTTGTAAATTGTCTTGTTCATAATTTCTCTTATACAAATTAGCTTTCGTATATCATTTATATTGTATTTTATACTGTATATCCTGTAACAAATAATTTAAAATAATAATGTGACAATCTGGCTAATTTGCAATAAATAAATAAAGCTTAAAAGCAAACTTGTCTATGCACATTTCAAATACCATTAGTATGTACAAAATGCTCACAACTTTGTTAAAATGTTTATCTTTATACTAAACAATTTGCATTTTTTAAAAAAAAAAACGATTATAATAATTTAATAGTTATTGACATCATTTCAATGATGTCAATAACTATTAAAATTGTAACTTGTTAAATTCTTAGTAAGCTTTCATTATACCGTATGTTTTCTTATTTTAATTATTTTTTAATTCACCAAATCTTCTATGGGTGCAATGCATCTAATATTTTTGTGGATACTTGAGCCCAAGAGTACCCATGTAGTCACCGTTCATGAATTCAAAACAATGTTAGTATATATTTAATAGTTCACAAAACAATTCCTGCAAACGGTCACATTTCTAAACCATATTGTGAGCTGACAGTAAGCATTCAGTCATAATTCAAATTGGCTTTAGCCCTTGAAAATTTCAACTATTAAGTTTTTAAAAAAATTATAAACCCACAAAGTGTGGATAGGTGAATGGTTGAAAAAAACATGGAGGGAAAACAAAGGATTGAATGGATTAGAGCACAAAGTTTGTGATAGAATTTAAAGTGAACAGGGCATGTTGCAAAAAGGTCTACAGAGTTGATTCCAAAGAATAAAAATGACCAAAGGATGACTTAAAAACAGACAGAAGTCTAAAATAAAAGTGACTATTACAATAAGTTTCAGAAAAGAATGACTCCATAAAAATTCGAAATGCAGCATTATTTCACTTACTCTCTTAATTCTGTGTCAGCAAGTAATTCTTCTACCAAGGTTTGTTTACGCTGTTTCTTGGGAATTCTTGCATGGTAGAAATCAGCAGATGGTTCCACTACAGTTCCAACCTACAGTAAAAAATATCAAATGGTATCACCAAATTTTAAATAAAGGAATTTGGTATTGTCAGGGTTCAATAAAATGATGTCCTTAGAGTAATTACTCATTGTCTTACTGTATATTCAATAATAAAAACAAAGTCAAGTATGCTAAAAAAATTAATTTGTTTCAGCCATACCACTAAACTGAGAATAACAAAGGCAGCTGTTGGTGTTGTATGACATTAATTAATGTAGTTATATTTCTGAGTTTTACGGAAAAAAAAATTATCTTCAACAGTGCTCTAATGGGGCTTTAAAAAACAGCTAATTCATATGAGCAATTAACACTAAATTTCCATAAATTCTTCAAGAACAAAGCAATAAGGATGTTTTTATGAAAACATTTTAATGTACTGTATATGGTTATTTTCAGCTTTACATTATTCTGTCAAACTGTTAAATTGATAACATCAAAGGCAAACATTGACATTATATACTGTATCAGTTAGTTAGTTTCAGTGTTTATCATCATTTTTATTTAGTCAACATTTCTCTTATGAAGCTTTAAAAAACTACCTCAAAAGCTTTAAAAAAAGTATACCCGCTAAATTGAGTCCATTGTACGACAAGAAACAATGCAATTTAAGAGTTACTATTCTAATCTAGAAAAAGGCCCATTAGAACAACCTGAAAGACTGGGATGACAGCTTAATAAAAAAAATACACAAAAGGCAAAAAATAATTTTTTCGCCATAGTGGTCTAAATGAAATTATTAAAACTAAAAATCTCTCGGGGACCTGGACTCAAATTATTCAAAGGTAAATTTAATTCCAGCAATTATCTCCGTAACACCACAGTGCACTGTCATTGTAATTAGATCAAAATGCAACGCACATTTAAATTACTGATCCAATGGTGAGTGTTGAAAAATAGTGTTTTCTAGAGAAAACTATATTATAAAAATAATCCTTTTTTTTTTGACCAGCTTACTGCCTAATACAATATAACAATAAAAATAGCATTAAAATGTTAATAGTAATTCAATAATAATAATAATTTAATAATAATATTAACAGTAATAATAATAGTACAGTAATAATAAAATCTTTGTAATGATAACAGCAATACTACTACTATTAATGATAATGATTATTACCTGGAAATATTTTGGCAGAGCCTTCAGATCATTATGCTTGTAAAAATTCTTTGGAAAAAGTGACTGCCGCATCTGTAAAATCATTAGGTCATTCTTGTTTTCTTCAGTCACTTCCGTTGCAGGAAGTCCAAACCAATCTTTACCTTTAGTTTTCTCTCTCTCCAACTACAAGGAAAAGAATAAGTAAATTGTAATGGCATTTGAAAATTGAATTTTTATTTATTTAGATTTTGAAATCTACACATTGACTAGTTTATTTTCTTTTTTACATAATCTATGTCTGAAGTTCAAATCCTTAGCATAATTATTAATTATGGAACAATTCAATAAAAAATGATTCAGAAATTATGTTTTACTTTAGTCTTGACTATCAACTTTATTAACCGCCACAGTGTATACCATGCCACCTGTTATGACTCGATAGATCTAAAGGCCTGGTTGTAATGCTATAATTTGTATGTGAGCTACACATTGACATCACACAGAGCATTGTGTTATTATTATTATTATTATTATACGTTTATTAAGATTCAAAACATACTGTACATAACCTGTCTCATTACTACTTAAAACTCTAGCCCGGTGGATGTGAGTTGCTTCGTGTTAATGCTAACAACTTTTAAAGAACATAGGTTTCAATGGCTGTGGTACACTAGAAGTACGGTGGTCTTGTGTTGACCTTCGGGTTTCTGAGGTAAAAATATAGCTTGCTTTAAAAATTGTGGCGGTAACTCACGAACCACCACTTTTTTATAGAAAATTGTTTTCAAGGTATGCACCAAACACAACGTGAATTGTCTCGCGTTGGTCACTTTCTAAACAAGAATTTAATCATCTTAGTGTACTGTCAGTTGAGGTGCTGCCAGTAAGCATCTCTAAAATGCAGGTGCTACCCCCAAGTTTTTAAAAAAAAAAAAAAACCCACAGGCAATGCTAGTTGTGTGACACACCTGTTTTATTTTTCAACGAATCTCAAGCAAGTTGTCTCAAGGCAAAACAACGTTCTGTTCAGCGCAGCCTTAAAAAATTCACATATTCATTCTCTACATAATTACCTTCATCTCTTAATGCATCAAATTTGTCTTCTTTACACAGCTTTCTCAAACTAACCTACTTATTCTTATTGCCCTGCACTAAATAAAATCCATTAAATTTTCCCTCAAATTACCACAATTCCTAGCCTTTCTGCCGCTCCTTTTTTCTCTCAATATTCTTTTACAATTATTCTCATTCTCCCATATACAGTATGTATATGAATGAGATCAGTCCAATACATGTTCATTTTGAGCATTATTGTTTACAGTGGAAGGTAACTTGTTAGTCAAGATCATAACAAATGAAAGCAGAAATGTTTTTAATTTTAACATTTTGCAAGAACTTATAATTTTGTTGACAGGTTTTATTTATTTATTTAATTAAATAAATAAATACCTTTGTCTTCGATTATAATACATTATAAAGTTAAAAACATTCTGGAAATAAGGAAATACGGTACTAAAAAATATTAAGTTGAAGTAATAAAGAAATAATTAGAAAAAAAAAACACCCAATTAACTGGCTTTGCTGGCAATAAATTAAAGTTCTCAACAATAATATGTTTTGTGACTAAAAAAAATAAAATTTATAAAATTTGTATTGACATTTTAACTGATTTTATATAGCTAATTATAAGCGCTAGTCGTCGTTTTAAAAAAAAATCAATAGTTTTCTAGTTATAAGTTTATTGAAAGAAGCAGCTAATATTTTGTTGACGGCCGAGTTTTATTTCAGTTTAGAGATTTGAGTTTTTCTTTTTATTTCAGATGACTATTCCGTTAGATACTATTTCTAATTCAACTTCTATCACTGATTTGTAATTGGCTCTGTTTACTATCTCATGGAACAAATATCAAATTACGACTTTGGAATAAGAAAGTATAAAAAAATCAAATACCGTAGAATGCCGACCAAGAGCGCCCCACCAAGTAAGGCCCCCCCCCCCCTTCTATTTCTTGGTAAAACATAGGTATTTAACTTTTTTATCACTCTGAAAGAAATCCAAGGGGTATCAATCCAAGAGCGCCCCGTAGATTTTTGCTTCATTTTACCTCATCTAAGGTTAAGGACAGTGTATCCATACAAGAGCACCGTGTAAAAAATTTCATGTCACCATCTGACATTATTATGCTGCGACATTTTTATGTGTTTTACGTCATCTAGATAAATATCAAGACACATAGCCATACAAGAGCACCGTTTAGAAAAAAAACCTCCATATATGTAGCCAGGGGCGTAGCTAGAAAATTTTATTGAGGGGGAAGAAATGAGAAATTTCCCAAGTTGAACTCCTAAAATTGCCAACTGAGAAATTTAAAAAGG
>PXIH01S0010415.1:0-11645 GCA_003024985.2 Euperipatoides rowelli | reverse complement strand
ACACAAAAAAAAAGCATTTCTTTGTTTATGTTAAATGCTAGGCTAACTCTGCACAAAAGGAATTGAAACCCAGACAGAAAAATAAATTTAATATATAAGGGCAAAATAAATTGATCCAAAACTAATACAAACTTTAAGTAGCCTATATTAAAAAAAAAATTAAAATGGGATTTTGTTCCATATTTGGAGAGATAAGAGTACGACATACAGTATACTTGGAATTCCGCACGGTTACATACATCATTTTTTTCACGCATAACTAAAAATTATCCTTTATTAAATATTAAAAAATTAAAAATCTGATAATTTAACCCTCTAAAGATGAATTATTAAAAAGCATTAAATTATTTTTTTTTCTAGAATTTAGCCGCCTGGGGCATTAAATAAGACAAAATAATAGTTTCATTTTTTTTTTTATTGTTTGACTTTGTTGCCTGAGATTAGTCACTTAAGACTTACTTAAAGCTCAAATAGTATGGATTTGATTGAATCAGTTATTATTAAGTGTAAAACAGAAGTAGACCTTGTGCTTACAGCACATTACCTTTGGACTTCCAGTGCAGGAAGGATTTTTCCATTATTTTTTCTCACTGAATTCTGGGAAGTGGCCTATCTGATACACTATGTCATATCTTTGTTGGGTGTTGGAGCTGTGGGTCCTCTTTTACATTTTTCATTGTGTTGAGACTCCAAGAGATTATTACTTGGTCTACCCCATTTTTTTTTACATAAGGGAATAGATTTAACTTTTTTGTACAGGCACTCACGTATTGGCTTTAAATGTAAGAAAACTTGTATGTTTTTCATTTTTATGGGCCTCAATTTAGTAAATCTTAAGGTACCAATTTTTTTGAGCACATGGAAAAATTCTTACCATACCATTTTTTTTTAGTGCAGTTAAATCTAGTATAAAACTATTTAGGAATCCGGTATAAAGCTATTAAAGAATCGAGCAAATTGACTCCGCCCATGAGCTTGTAAATTCTTACATAATTAGAGATTTTGACTTTTTATCCCGTTTTACAGGTACATTTGGTTCAGCTGATGCAAAAGTTGACATTAGAATTCAACTCCCCGATTATCATACCACTTTGCTGCTCTCAAGTTTATCCCTTGTGAACTGCATTCCATTTTTTTTTTAAATCGCCTCACCCATTAGTGTTAATTGTTTTTCTGAGGGCAAAGGACAATGTTGCAGCTTATTAGAACGCACTGTTCCTAAACATTTTTTTTTGTGCCATTTCCACTTGAAATAGAGATACGAGTTAAACCAATTATCAAAATACAATAAAGTTATTCTTCTGAGGAGTAACGACAACTAACCACAAGACAATGTTTCCACTAGCGCCTGTATCTTTCTCCCCAGGCATTGGTATTATTTTCCCTTTATAATTAGAAAGATTTTACACTACTCATGATACACCACAGAGTAGACTACAAAAATTTTGTAGCCATAATGTTTTGGCTTTTTGAGGAGATACTACTTAATCGATGATTGTCCTTTGAATGGGATCATTTACTCATCAATATATATTTTTTGGCTTTTAGGCAAAATTCACTTTCTTTAAAATATCCAAAGAAGGGTGTATTTTGTGCAGCCTGTCTGATCCATCATTGATTAAGTTATCATTGAAGTGTATATTTCTTTTTATTGTTCCCCACCTATCTCTTGTAAGTACTGTACATCAGCAATCTGAGAAATCTTGGTTGTCATAGCCAAAGAATTCAGGTTAAAACCTGAAAAAATTATTATGGACAAAAATATCACTACTCAAAAATTGCTAAAGTTCTATTTCAGTAATATTCAGAGATTGGTTAGGATTTGATTGAACAGAATAAAGATTTGAATTTTCTGTAATAAATTTCAGAATATTATTATCAAAGAAGTCTCTAAAATATGAAATAGGTGATCGAATTTCTGTTCCACTAACTAAATCATCCCCTTAAACTAGAATAGGAAGTTCACTGGACGAAGGTACAGATCTCCTCAGCAATCTTCTTTTTTTTTTATGATGATGGGATACTATTGCTTGTAGGTGTCGATTGTGATTGTCCATTGTTGGGGGTTACTAAAACAGGTGGCTATCAGAATCACTATCTATAACTTTTTAAAAGAAAAAGTAAAATAAGTTAATTTGAATTTTTTTTTACGTACAGTTACAGTATGTCAAAGCAACAAAGTTATAGTGTTTAAAAAATACATTTTAGTGTAGCTGAAATTGAAGACAAACTGAAAACTTTTACAAAAATGTGAATCGCAGTAGGCCCTATATTTTGTACGAGATATTTCAAAAGTATTGAAAAATTTTGTGCATACTGCTTAATTTTTTTATCACTACAGCATTACCAGAGGTGGACTTATCTGAAGCTGGGCAATCTGTAGGCATATTATTCAGATTCTGAGGAAAACCTCAGAATCTGATTTATCAAGTTCTGACAGTATATTTAATATTGTATACAGTTTATAATTCTGACAATCTTATGGTATCAGGCCGAGGAATATATTTTTGAAATCAAAATCGTTGTTATTTAGTCACCTTCATGCATTAAATCCTTTTATCATAATAATGATATTGAATTGCATTACATGAGAATAAATATAAATCACATTTTAAATTATTATTTTATGAAGCTACTTTTAAGCCCCCCTGCCCAAATATGTCCACGTCATGGGGGTGGCATCACCATATTAGCTTGCAAGGCTCTACTGATTGAAGCTCTGGCTTCTTTAGATCCTATCATATCGGGAAGGTTTGTAAGAGAAATAATATGGCAACCAGAGTTTGGGCAATTTTCTTTTTCTTTAAATATTCTTTCATTTTTTTTTTTTTTTTTTAATTATTTAAATAAATGCTTTTGTTGCTCTGGTACTGGTAGTTGTATTTGGGAATTTCAAAATTATATCCCCTCCCACCCTTACCTCAAAGTTTTGGGACGGAAAAATATTCAATGAGCTTTTCATACTGCCCCCCCCCCCCTCCTCTTTCAAAATGATTGCAAACATCTTTAATTACGGTATATTTATAATAGAAAATAGTGTAAATATCTGATTTCCATGGATTGCCAACACTAAAGTTTCATTAGTGATATGTCTCTCTCTAAAAGACTCTTTAATTTGGGCATATATTCTTGTCCAAAGCTTCAAACTAGGATTAATGATTAACACTGTGTATCTGCTCATTATTATTTTGTTTTTGATTCAAAATCTAATGTCTTATACAAATTGTGCTATCTATCTTTGGTTGCATTGCAAACAAAACCTGTAATTGTGATCCAAATTTTATAAAACTTCCAATTTTTGGTAAAAATGACAATTTAAAAACAGTTGTATTAAAAAATCATGAAAACAATAGCTTTAACTGGTCACTATTTGCTCAAGATGATTGTATTCTAATAAACTTTAGCAAGTAATGTTCGTTCTTTTTCCTTAATTTTTATCTTTGGCGTGTAATGATTTCCCCCCCCCCCCCACACTAATCAGCTTACTTCAAAATGAGGTGCTTTCCCTAAAAAATTTTCCAGCTCTTAAACGTATGCCTTGGAAAGAACACAAGAGTATCGGTATTCTAATTTTTTTCTTCTATTTAAATACATTCTAAGATAGATTTGAAATAGCCTATTACAGTATATACTTTAATTTTTTTTTTTTTTTTTTTTTTTTTTAAGAAAGTTATCCAACTTCTGTATTTTCATGCATGTAATAGTCTATCTATAATAATATGGCTCCCCCATTTTTTTTTTCATAAAACCCCCTTTTAAATCTAGTATTTGGTAGCCCAAGACATTGATAAAAAATAAACAAGTTTTATCCTTCAACAAACATTTGACATTATAGGACATTTAAAACAATAAAAAAATAAATTTACTAAGTGAATTTTAAGAATTATGGTAGGCCTATATAGAGAATAAATGGATTCAACAATTTTTCCATCGTTTTCTAAATAATGTTTGTCGTGTTTTTTTTTTTTTGGTAAAAAGTGTAATATGAAGATTTTTTTAATAAACATGTAGATATTTTCACTTGTAATCTTGAAATCAAAGTTTTAATAATTTTTTTTTTAAATGCCAATCTTCTACTAACCTAGTTTATTAAGCTAGTAGAAATTGAATACATTAACATAAATAGATTTTTTTTTAAACAAACATTTGGTGATAGTTTTATTGGAAATAAATGAGAAATATTGAAAAAGTACATAATTTTTTTTTGCAAATCTTGAGTATCTTTTCATGACAATAAATCATAAATAACTACACTATTCCCTCATCATGGAGCATAAAATCTTTATTTTTAAAATCCGAGCCCCAAATATAAAATAAAATACATTTTTTTTAATTAACCCATCAAATATAAAATACTTTTTTAAAAAAATATTTAAAACAAAAATAATTGTGCCTTCTTTTCTTTAACCCACTAAACATAATATACAATAATATTAAAACTATAGAAAATAAATATAAAACATTCAAGATCCATCTATTCCTTAAGCCAGTTTAAAACGTTATACTGTGTATTACAAATGATGACTATTTTGTGTGACTTGACTAATCCTTAAATAAACCAGATTAAATTGATATACTGTGTATTACAAATAATTACAATTTAGTATGACTTGATTTTAGCCACTTTGGAGTTATGTTAACTTATTTGGTATGGAGTTACTTGAGTGACAGCATGTAAAACAAGTCAACTGATAGCTATTACCACCAAAATTTTATTACACAACTTTGCTGTACCCTTTTTACAGAAAACTTTTTTGGATTAGACAAATTCTGAGCTAAAATGTTTCAAATGTTGTGTGTGTGTGTGTTTTTTTTTTTTCAAATAATATGACCTTAGAAGCAGTTTTTGATGGTAAGTTTTAGCACTGAGGTTAATTACAATGCAAATTCTAATTTTGTAAATGTTTTCTGTATTAAATAACTTATTCCCTGAGAAAATATTCAAGAAGTGAATAATATTTTCTTAATATTAAATGATAAAGAGACCCTTGTTAACTAGATCTTTGGTGAATTAGCGAGTTGAGCATTCTTCAACGTTTACTGAATTTCTCGTTAAATTAAACCACTCGTAATCCATGTTTCTTTTCAATGTTCTAAAAATACATTGAATCTAAGTTTTAAACATACCACAGTGTATGACTAGGTAGAATTTAGTACATTCGTCTTTTACATTACTTATTTTTCTTGAGGTTTTTACGGAATGGTAATGGATTTACTTCCCTACGGGAACTTTCAATTTACCATAGATTTTTTTCCTTTACACGGATCTACGTCTGTTTTGGAAATTTCCTATTGCCATACATTTCCTTCTTTCGTGTGGATTTACTTCTTTGGGTATTTCCATTTCTTGTAACTGTACTCTTTCATGTGCATTTGCTTTCTTACAGACACTTCCATTTCTTATAGTTTTACTCTTTCCTGTGGATTTATTTTCCTTTGGGAAATTGCAATATATGGTACCTATAGGTACATTTTGGACCAACTAATGTTAAATTAGTTAATTCTTTTGTCTCTCTATACACAATGAGAACTCAAACTACATACTACAGGCCTATGACTTTTTTTTTTTTTTTTTACAATCTTGGCACTTTTTTAAAAATATTAATGTACCATACATTAATTGTTCTCTAATACTTTTACATTTTGTATAAAAATCCAAATAAAAATAATTTAATATAAATATATTTTCAATTAGAATTTTTTATTGAACATTTCTCTTGTTTAATATTGTGAAACTAGCTAGGGAAATGATCAATTATTTTCGAATTGGTAATCTTCAAAAACAATCTAAACATAATGGAAAAATCAAATAAACTTTGTTTCTCAACACTATTGATATTTGAGGATAGAAAAAATGCATTTGTTTGCGGTTGTATATAAAATGAATATATTGTATAAATTTATCATTGACTTAACCATGTAATTATTTACTGTTATTGAAATATCTGGTGGAAAAAAATATCAATAGAAATGGCGTTTCAATATTAGTTCAACTTCCCATTAGTATGTATTACCATATGTATTATAATGCATATAATTATAAAATTATATGTATTATAATTTTCTTGTAGTTGCTACAGAATTTCATTCTATTCTACTGTAATGTCATTTGCACTTGTTTCACTTGTATTCATTATCCTTTAGTTTATTTGAATAATTTAATGATTGTTTTAAGTTTGATGATAATTGTATATTTATATTATAGGTACCCATGTAAACTCATCATCAATAAAACATTTTTATTTGCATCAAAAACTATATTCTTTAAGCTAGAGGATCTTCGACAACTATATGTAATAAATTTCAATGATTAAAAAAAAAATAGCAAAATGAAAATAGAAACATCCAAATTGTTTATTTGTTAGCTAGTGTCTTGTGTAAAGAAAAAAAAATGAAACAAGCTGGCTCGTCCACTTTCTAAATTTCCCAATTTGAATAAAAGTTAATTAGATACATGGTGAAAAGAGAGAGTTAATATTTAAAAAAATTTAAAAAGGAAATAACGGCTGTGTATAAGGAATATGTGAAATAAAAAGGGGCGGGATATATTAAGCAAATATTTCCCTCTTGATGAAAATAAAACTTGATGGCAATTATTTTTGTTTGTCGAAAAACTGAATTTGAAGGGGGAAATAATCCCTTTTTGCACAGACAGTCTTATTTCTTGACTACAGGAGAGAATCTTTATTTTGCTGAAATGCAATCAGTGTTGTAATCTTTATGTATTACTGTATATTGAAAACTGATAACTCCAGCTTGTAATCATGTACAATAACTTCTGGTTGTTCATTAGATTGTCCTTTAAGAAAGCTAACTTCTTAGCTCTGAAGTTTACAATCATTTGACATGATTTTTAGCATATCTACTTTAAATGTCATTGTGGTGTCAGGTGAAATGACTGGGAATACAAATGGAGTGATGTAGATAATGGATCAACTTGTGTTGTTGGTTAAATAAGGAGGTCTAGATACTGAAATATCTTGGTGGCTGATCTTCGCTGGTTACACATTACTAGGTTACTCCAATTAATGAATCTTAAGAAGATTTAGAATCGTACAATTTAAAGACTATATGCGATCTGCGGTCAATACAATGGCCAACAGTTGTATATCTTTATGCCTGTTATAATTTTCTCCACCCAATCTTCACTCACGATATTCCCTTGATGTATCCATCATCTGATTTTAATGATTTTCAATCTAAATCAGGTATTATAAAAGAATAAACTATCTCACTCATAGTTGCGTTTTACATGAAATTATTAAACAATAAAGCCATGTTTTTTCATCGTCTTGATGTATACGGTATACCCTTGAAGTTAACCCTATTATATAGAATAAAAGCCTCAAATCGTGGCTGTGTACACCATTCTTGATTTCTTTCAAGTCCACTAAACCATCTAAATAAAGTTTTATATTCACCTTCTTGGAAATGAAATCCCGAAGGGTTTGAAAAATGATCAGCCTTTGACTATAACAAGAAGAAAATGTCACTTGACAATACTTAATTTCTGAATATGAAGAATCCGAAAAAGGTGATACTACCGGGAAAAAACGTAAAGCTAATGACGGGGGCGGGTTCTAAAAAGATGAAAATAAGCCACGGGGGTTTGACCGTAGCCTTGAACCTGAAAGGATAATAGTAGATTTGGGAACTTATGTTTCTGATGAAATGGAAAGGCAGTGATGAATCTGATTTGGTACCTGCTAGACACATTTGAGGTATCCACAAATAGTGATTCAATTCTACGAAAAAGATTGACTTGTCATACGAGTAACGATGATGATGAAAATGAAGCTAATGATGTTATAACTTTGTAAACCAGGCTGGAAATTTGTTCTGGTCTTCAATGCAGGTTTGATAATTTTATGGAGAGGGGGGGAACCTGCTAAATATCTGCTGACTAAGCTTATGGTGATGTTATATGAAAAAAAAAAAAAAACTGCTGTTCAATAATTTTTGACACGGATAACACTTTGTGTTATCCATCAGGTAATAAAACAAGTATTCTGATTAATGTAGGGGCATTATATTATTTTTATTATATTTTTATGTCCACTTTTTTTTTTTGTCTTCTCATTCTGATGTGAAAATCTGTATTCCTTTGAATTTGTATTGTCTTTAAGTCTAAAGCACCCGAACTAATCAATGGATGGTTCCTAGCTGTAGAAACAAAATTTTCTTTGCTTGACAACTTATGTGTAGTCTTTATACATTCAGTAGGCTACTAATGCCTATTAATGGTTCAAATGCCTACTAATAATTCAAACACCATTCTGTAAATAAAACAATTTCATAAAAATAGAAGCACCCAGAAATTATGCCTAGTAGTATATACAGTATATAAAATAACTGTTTGATGTATGAGGAAGTTGCATTCTAGTTTCATTAAAGATACTTGCAAGAAAGATTTTCAACGTACAGATATTAAAAAAAAAAAAAAAACTTATTTTAAATAAGCTGTCTTTGCACAAAAATAATTTACTTTAATAAAGTTAAAAATGTCTTTTCATGTCTATTAATTTTATCCAAAGAACCACTACCTCAATTTTTTTATTTATTTATTTATTTATTCTAAAAGTTTAAGCACAAGGCTTGTACAGTTTGTCCGATTATTACATCAGAGTAGTGTTGGGATAATCAAATACTTTTAATAATCGAATAAGTGGTAGTCGAATAAAATAATTCGAATAAATATTCGAATAAAATATTCGAATGGTTTTGTTTTTGAACAATGAATAAGCTTATCAACTCGAGTGGAAATTTAATAGTTTATAGAAACAATATTCAAATAATTAGTGGTATTGTAACCTATTAATTTGGATTAATAAACACAACCAATTAGAACTGTGAGTATTGTTTCTGAATATTGATTATTGTTTCATACAATTAAAAAATAAAGTAAAATACATGAGACTATAATACACAAATGAATGAAATAGTTCAACAAATTTTTACGTTAGCGTTCGAGTAGAAATCCATTTGAATCATAGTGTTAGTTGAATCAAATGAACAACTATTCCGAATGTATGTGAATTAATTATTTGGTCGTAATTATTTGAATAAAATTTTTTTGAATAGTCAGTGAATAGTTGAATGAATTTCCATGAAAAATCATTCACTTCAAAAATATTAGAATGCTTTTTTAATAATCGAATAGTCGAATAAAAGTGAATATTCGAATAAACGAATAATTTTTATTCGAATGGCACATCACTACATCAGACATTATGATACAAATAAGAAAAAAAGATAAGCTTACAAGGAAAAAAAAAGGTATATTATCTTCTTATGCAAAAAAAATACTTAGATTTTTGAACACAGACGGTTCTTATGTTAAACCTTTTATTTCTTCATAGAGAATTTAAAAAATCTACTTCTTAAAATTTAAATTACCCTCTGATATAATGCATACTTTTTTTTTTCCAGAAATGAAATGACTGTAAAAAAAATTTTTTTAAGCCAAAAAGAGATATCAGTACTCAAAATATAATAATATTGATGCTACTTTTCTTAATCCCTAAACAAATCTTTTTTTTTTAAAAAAAATACCTAGCTGTGTAAAATATCATTAAATTGTGTTATTTCTGAAAAATAATTTTTTTTTTTTTTTTTTTAAACCTAGAATTAGTGAATACATGCTGTCTAAAATCCTCCAGCTTAATTTGTGGTTATTAAAACTTCTAATTTTTCAAAACATTGTGTTCATTTTGTTGTATAGCTATTGTTATGATGTAATTTATTTTTGGGCTTATGGTTCTCATGTCCCATTGACAGTAGCTTATAGTAATTTAGGCTATGTACTGTGTGTGTGTGTGTATATGTAATGTATATTATATTATATACAACAAGGTTGGCAAAAACCGTTTTTTTTTTTTTTTTGGTTTAAACCAAAAAAACAGTGTAAACCAAAAAAACAAGTTTTTTTTTTGGGGGGCGGGGGGTAAATACGTTTTTTTTGCCAACCCTCATATGCAGTATATACATACACACACACACTATATATATTCGTGCAAAGCCTGGCACAATGTTTAGCGATTGCTAACTTCCAATTGACAGCAATCTTTCAAAATTAAGAATTTGTGTAGCTACTGTATTGATTGCAAGTTTGAAAATGTTAAGATGATAATCCATTTATTCTTGTTTTGATTTTTATTTGCAGACAGCCATAAATATGAATATCTTTAAGTATTAATTAGCCTATATGCATCACGTTCCAAAATATCTAATTTTAAGGAAAATGAAACAATTGTTACCCAACCGTTATTATATGTACATTATTTGTTTACTATCTATGCTTGCATATCAAATTTAGATATTAGTTTTGACATCGGCACCACCAGTGTCTGTCTCTGCCCATGTCGGCTGCAAATCTGGAGGTTATTCACCCGCCTCCACAGAATTATTTTCGGAGGCATTTATGTCGTTACTGGGACATAAATGCCTCCGACATTATAAAATTAACAAAAATAAATCATTGTCAAGTTTGTTTAAATTTGTTTATTGTCACAAATTGCTTTGTCTGTAGGTCTCTTCTTTGATGTCATTTGCTGAAATAAATTTATTGAAAGTGTGTTAAGACATAGAAACAAGTGTTCAAATTGTACTTCTGAGTAAACAATCTATCCATTTGATTTAGTAATCAGTATTGCAAAAGGCATACTCTTTGATGCCATGTAAGGCTTCAGTGGGAAGAGCAATCAGGTTCCATTTTTCGACTTTTTGGGGAAACACATTGACCATGGAATGTTTGACCATTAAAAACCTTGAATTAAATGTATAGCAATGTTGTGAAAAGATAAACATCTTTATTACCATACTACAATTCACAAACTAATCCATTGTTCTGAACATAATAAATAGCAAGAAACAAAAATTAAAGGCATTGTAGTAAAGTAAGAGTAAATGACAAAATAAACTTGGAATGTATTTTATTAATTAGTGTTGAAAATGTCAGTTAGATGGCGTTACTGTCTTAATTTTCACAAAATGGAATGTGATTGCTGTTTCTACTTAGACCTGAACAACTTATTTGAATGTAAATATTAATTTGTAAGAAAGTTAAGAATATTCAATAACTACTTTTAATGATAATACTGTGGCTGAACATTTTCTTTTAGCGTATGATAATTGACATGGAAATTGTTAGTTTGCAACCAAATCGACTGTGGAAAATATCTTCATCTGTATATTTTTCAGAAAAGTTTTGTGTGTTTTTATGGATTTGTTTAGTTTAACTTTGATTACTACTATGTATTACTAAAATCTTGTAAATTAAAATCAACATGTTTTTTTATTCAACCTCAAATACTAGGCCTACATTGTTTTTGTTTAAGTATATTGTATATTTGCATTGTAATGTACCATATATAATACTGTATATAAAATAAATAAATTACCGGTAGTTTAAATAATGTTTCTGTTTCATTCTTAATTCATTATTTTTGTTATAATGTTTTTAATAAATATTTTAGCATGTATTTCACTGTTATTTTTATTTTTATACTGTATATAGTATGTCTTTGAATTTATACCATTGGTCCATTAGAGCATTGAACATTTCCATGTAGCAGTTAAAGGTCAAATGTAAGGGTTTTTTTAATTTTTTTTTATTATTGTTTTTCAAAGATAATTAATTACTATAA
>PXIH01S0010411.1:10694-21910 GCA_003024985.2 Euperipatoides rowelli | reverse complement strand
GGGCCTGGAGCTTGCAAGGCTTGGTGGCCCGGCCACATTTTAACTGGTCTACGGGCCAACGGGAAGGCTTAATTTCGAGCCCTGACATTATATCAACTATTCTCTCTAATACCTCATACTATTACAAAATCACTACCAATAGTTCAACATATCCTTGGTTCGAGATACAGTTAAAAAATATACATAATCTAAAACAAAACCTTTACAAAATTTACTCTCAACTTAAATCCCCTTTTGATTATCATCTCTATAAACATATGTGAACAACTGAACATACTACAATTTTCTTTTCAAAATAAAAAAAAAATTATTATAATAGAGTAAAAATCCAAATTCAGAATGGCAACTCACAACAATTTTGCACATTCATAAAACTAACATTAACCACAATTGTTCTAAGGCAATGACATATTTAAATAAAACCACATCAAATCTAAAAGACATAACTGAAANGTCTCTGCTTACTTTTCTTCAGTTTACAGCAACAATAACTATACTATCCCATCTATATACTAACTAAACTATCAATACTCCACTCTTTACTGAAAATGAAATAATTGATACTTTAAATTCTTTTAAAAACAATATTGGTATTACTCCAGATAATTTACCGACTACGATTCTTAAAAAAATAATTACTTACATAAGTACACCTCAATCTCTTACAATCTAATTTCCCTTCATCACTTAAAGAATCTATTATACTTCCCAAACATAAAACTGGTTCAATTTCTGAAACTACTAACTACCGTCCAATTTCAATACTCACCAACTTTTCTAAACTGATTGAAAAACTCATGTCTACATTTCATTTCATAAGCAATCATTAATAACTGAACACCAACATGGATTCATATCACATAGATCAACTCTAACTTACTTACATACAACTATTACATCTCTAACGCTTTAACCTCACATTTACAACTCGACACTATTTACACAGATTACGGTAAACCATTTGATTCAGTCAACCATACTATTTTCATCCATAAACTTAACACTTTTGGATTCTCTTTCAGTCTTATATTTGATTCATTCACAGTTATTTAACCCAAAGGATTCAACAAATTTTGTTTAACAACCAATACTCAGAACCATAATCCATTACTTCCGGAATTGTCCAAGGATCTACAGTTGAACCATTAATTTTTAACCTTTTTATTAATGACCTGCCTAATCATCTTACTGTTCAATGTTCATTCCTTACTCTTCTCGACAACATCAAAATTTTTCTCCCTATTAATACTTACAATGATCACATTATATACTTCAAAATAAAATAGATATACTTTCTAATTGGTCCATAAAATGGGGTCTCAAACTCAACATCGACAAATGTAACGCCATTTCTTTTTTCTAGCTTCAAACCACATCAAATAACCAATACCTTATTAACTATACACCCTTGAAACGAACAAAATTAATCAAAGACCTTGGAATATATTATACCTCTGATTTCAGATTTAACAACCATATTGCATCTTACTACTAAAGCCGCCAAACTTTTGGGAACATTAAAACATAACTGTTTTCATTTCACATCCTACAAAACTATCATTACACAATATCATTCTATAATTAGATCATTCCTTCTTAACTGTTCACACATATGGGCAAACTGCACTACTACTATCAAGTCTATTGAATCTATTCAATACAAATTCCTATCTTATCTGTCCAATCGTCATTTACTATCATATAACAATCTATGCCATTATTTTAACATTAAGTCTGTCAAACATATTATCAATCTAATTGAACTCAAAACTTTTTATAAGATCATTCATTCTATACATGATACTCCCAGACTTTTGACTACCATTAAGATACTTATACCTAATCATAATCTCTGGAAACCACAACTTTTCTTACTTCCTAAATCTTCTACTACTATAATCATAAAACATAGTTAGAGCAACTATTACTGTAACACACACAATATTACTCCCTTTACTGACATGAACTCTTTCATTCACCAATGCAGTAACTCTCTTAATTCAAACCACAATAACTACTATAGCTAATTTGCCTTCTTTAAATTTGAATCTGGTATAATTTATTAGTGGATTTAATTTTTATTATTTTATTTTTTATTTTTATTTTGTATTTTTCTTTCTTTTCAAAATTTTTTACTCTCTAATTTCAGTATTTTTCTGCTATCACGATTTTCATGGATTGTTCAGGACAATATTTTTTTTTCTTTGCTATGTAAAATCTTTTATGTAACTGTGTGCCCTTACCATACTGTAACTTGGCCTTGTGCTTTAGTATAGGTAATTGTAAATAAAAATATCCCATAATCACATTGCCATGTTTCTCGCTGATTTTTCTGATTGTAGTTCTTAGCCATCCACAGATATATTATATTTCAACCATTGCAACTGACGTACAATTATCCAAATTTCAAATAAATGAAATGCATGAAGCAATAGTCTGTTCACTTATTTGGAATTTGAGTGATAATAATGTTATTAGTGATTCACTAAGGTTAGTTAGATTGGGTTAAAGTTAAGTGTACTGGTTTGAAGGATAGTCAGTTCTTAAAATTTTATGACAATGTACTCAAAGAGAAGTGTATCAGTAAATTTCATGTTCTCCAGTGGCTTAGTCAGTCCTCAGCATTATTCATATCCCATTCTTTCTCTCTTGATTACTTCCTTCTCTCCTAACTACATCATTATTTTGTTCAAGAATGATTCTTCTATATACACTGTATTACTTTATTGTGAAATACAAATTAGCTATATAGACCTTTATTGTAAATTATTTGTGCATGTGCAGTGGTTACTCCAGCGTTTCTTTCTCATTCAGTCTCCATGTTTGGTATTTAGAAAGGAAGTTCAAAAAATGCAATTTTCGACTACAGATTAATTTGTTCTCAACTTTTGACTTAAAACCATTAAATTTTTCATTTTTTATTTTAATAAATAATCATACATTTCTTACTCGTTGATCCGTCCCATTTGGAAACATTTAAAAATAAACTTTTAATTATTATTTTTTGATTGCTTCAGTAACAATCATAATTTATATTTAAAATGTATCTAGGTAGGACAAGACAAATATCCTTAATTAAAGCAATTTAGCTCTGCTTTTTAAGGGGGCTCAATATAGTATTAGGCATTTTGGTTATTTACTAAGGAAAATTAACCAGACAAAACAAATATACAGTTAGTCAAATGCTAATTAGCAACTGATTTTGTCGAGCTTCGGACAACAATTTTAAAATTCAACTATAACTCTACACCTATCCAATTTGTTTTAGAACATTAAGAATTAAATTTATTTTATAAATATTGAATAATACTGCAAAATTCAGTCATGAACATATGAAATCTCACCTTTATCTGATTCAATTTATACACTCTTAAAAAAAATTATAAATAGACCTTTGTACATACCAGAATTTTATAGATTTTGGCTTTATAAATGTATTAATTCATGAACCAACAGTATGTAAATAAAATTTAAAGTTAATAATTATAAGAATTCTTGTATTTCCAGTATGAGTACAGAATTCCCGCATATGGACAGATGTTATATTGCTCAAGATGTTTTACTAAAATTTTGAGTTTAATATTTAATTGATAAGTTGTTTTATATAAAAATAAAATAATAAACTGAAAAAAATCTGGATATATATATACAAACTAGTTTTGTTTTTAACCTGGAATGGAAATGATTTTACTTACACCATTTAGAATCCATATTATTCTGAAATTCTGTATGCCCAAAATGCAATGATTACAAATTCTTAATATTGAGTTCAAATTTTGTGAGTGTTTTTTTTTTTTTTTTAAACATCATATAGGCTAACAATTTATTTCTAAATGTGCACTGTACAATAGCCCTAAACCTTCTGCTAAGTACAACATGTAAAAAAAGTGTAAAACATTAATTTGAACATAATAATATGAATGAATGGAATTTCCATGGATTATAGATTGTCCTTGTACTAATAGTATTTAAAAATAAATAAAATAATGAATATTTTATCTGTCAGCTTGGTTTTTGTCATGATTCATTCATTCATAATAGGAATTTTTTTCCTTAATTTATTTAGATAGGTTTTATGAAGTTGCTGATCTTTTTTTGTATAAATTCATTGAATAATGATGAGTTTAACTGTTATCTATAGCAGTGGTGCTCAAACTGTGGGTCATGACCCCCTGGGGGTAACGGAAAGATATAGGAGGCCATGAGCCTGATAAAGAAAAAAATATATACCGTATTTTAAAATTATTCCTTTGAACGCAAAGATAGTGAACTCATTATTATAAAATTAAAATATTTTTTTTAATATTTGTTAAAATATAAAAAGAATTTAAAATGTATCCAATTATGTTTTTTGCCCTGAAGTAATAATTAGAAAACCATTAATTTTTAGCTTCTTGATTAGCAGACTGGCTGATGTCACAGTTACCATGTGGATCCAGTTTCAATCTTATGCATGCTATATTAACAGTATTGCCATCTTTCCTTTTTTTTTAATCAATTGTATACCATACTGAATTCCATCTAGGCCTATAATTATTAAGAAAAACAAACAAGCTTGAAAAATATCTTATTTTTTTAATGAGTGGGAAGAGGGAGGAAATTAAATATTCATATTAATGATTAATATGCCTATATTTTTTAAAATCCCCTAGGCTGGAAAAAAAGTGTTGGGTCACTCTTAGGTCATTTAACAATTAGGTGTCTCAGGTGGAAAATGATTGATTCTATAGATCATTGGTGCACATTTACTAAACTATAATGAGCTTCCCATTTATTGCAATTTACCATTAGCTGAAATCTTGAATCCTATCTAGATACATACATACAGTGTGCATTTAGTCTCGGATGTTACCCAGGTTCTACGTCAAAATATCCTATGTTCTTGAGGTTTTAAATGGTAAGTATGCCGAATTTGGTGCAGTTGGTAAAACGGCTCAGAATTGTATATAGAACACACATACGAACAGACAAATGTTAAATGTACATAACTCAAAATATACTTTTTAAACATTTAAAACAATAATAAAATAAACTGTTGATAAACATTAATGAAATATAAACCTAGAACTTTAACTCTGAAATTTATTTTATATTCCTTCTCTCAAAAAAAAAAAAAAACATATTCATTATAGTCTAAATTTATGAAATAAAACATGTGCGCCAAGTTTGAGGAATAATCAACTTATCATTATTATTGTTATTTCATTTATTATTGTTATGGTTAGTATTTGTGTTATATAGATATTAATTGATCAAATTTTAAATTATTCAAAATTATCTGGATTAGAATGCTAAAATTAGCTTAATGATTTTACATTTTTGGCATTTTTCAAGAGGAATTTGATTGCTTTGACTCACTGATAAATTGTAATTCACTCGGAGACATACACAGTAAATCACCTGGTGCTNNATATGGCAATAAATAATGACAGATTAAAAAAAAATGGTGCATCATAACCATATCTTCATAATGGATTAACTCCCTGAAATAAATGTGATTAGTGCCTAAGGAATCGTCTAACTTATTACAATGTATTAAAAAAATTTGCTTCAAAGACCACCTGAGATATTTTGACCATGGAGCCATCTGTTCCATAAATAAATAAAAATATTTAATAAATAAAATCAGATAATAAAAAAAAAAGACCGAAAATATAATCAATATCCTTAGATTTTGGGGGGAAAAAAAAATAAATAAAGGATTTCTTTGTAAAAATGAAAATATTAAATAAGAAAATTATTAAATTTAAAAAACTTCTTGTCCACACACATTAAAGTACAATTTGAAAATTATAAACTCTCATAATTATTTTGAGTTGAATCTCAAAACTCTAATTTCCATAAAAATCTAATATAAATCAAATTTTTAAAGTTAAACCCAACTTTTCACAAGACAAAAATTCCATATACTCAAATTTCTGACAGCAAAAATGAGAAAAACACTTTTACAAAATTAATATATATTTAGATTACATATGAATGAGGTGCTAAAACTCGCCTAAATGAAAAGAACTGGAGGATCTTATTTAAAAACTGTCAATCATATTGACATTGATGGATGCTAAATAGGTCAATTAGTTACACTTTAAAAAAAAAAAAGTATTAAAATATTCCTCATAAACAGAGACAGATCTTAAAATATCTCACAAAAATTAATAATTCAAAAATAATTAAAAATCTTCTCAAAACAAATGTGAGAATCCTTTTTTAATTCAAATTATTGCCTTCCAAAAAGTTTATAACTTGAATCAGTTTATTCAATTCTAAAACTGAAAAAAAAAAAAAGAATTTTAAAAAAAAAAATCCTTTAAAAATATTTAGTTTTACTTTTTTTTCTCATTTAACCTATTTTGTAAAAATGAAATAAAGATCAAAGTTATAATTATTATAATTATTCACGATATGTTATACTTGCCCAAAGGCAACCTATATAAGAAATCTTCTAGCCCCAAGATTAGGGATGTCAGCCCCAAATTAAATAAGATTATTTTAGAGAGTTTAATATAAGCACAAAGCAAAATTAGTAGTTAAAAATAAGAGTTTTGATTATTAATTAATTTTTATTTTTTATTTATTTAAACATAAATAAGTTAAAGTATGGGAATATGTGGTGTAATTTTAGAAATAATTAGGTAGCCGTTCTGGGCTTGAATTTGCTAAAAGATAGTTGCCTTCCCTAAAATTTAACAGCCCTGGACTGCCGGGCAGACTAATTTTCTAACACGGACATGGCAGCAAGAAATTTTAGCTACCGAATTAATTTGGCGTGCTTGGCATCTAGTTCATATTCGTTAAATTAAAAATTGAGCTAAAATTAATTTTCACAAACATTTCTTAATGCTAAATTATGTATAGGCTACTGTTTCAATAATTATTTATTTCTTTTGATGTCTTTTTTTTTTCAATTACTGAACTAGACGATGAAAAANTTTAAGTATATTAGTTAATATGAATGCAAAATATACTACTGGTAGCTCTGTAGGCCAATGTCATACAAATAATATGAAATGTAAAATATACCATTGGTATACTTTATAACAGTCTAGTTTCCATAAGCTTGCGGAGCACTTTGATTGTGATGCAGATTAAGTTTATACTGTATCATTATTGTTCTACATTTGTAACAATGATTATTCAGTACTGTAGGTTTATTTATGTGTAACATATTATAGCCTACACTATAGTTGTTGGTATGTGGTGTGGTCATATTGGGTGTATGTATATATCAATACTGTTTGAGGTCTAAGCACTTGTTTGGCATATAGAGTTTGGTCCAGGTAAGTTGACCATGGTCAGAGGTGTAGATGAGGAAAGCTTGTGATATGGTGGATAAGTACCAGTATAAGGGACAACCAGCATATCACAACATTTTCAGCCCCCTTATCTGTTTTTGCTACCTTATTAAAAAACAAAAGTGATTAGAACTTTTAAAAGAGAACCTTAATATAATATTTATTGAATACTTTTCAAATACAACAAAAAACTATAAATATTAGACATCACTAAATTAAAACTTAACAAATAATTTGAAATGGTATTTTAATATTAGCTAAATTTACTTTCTATGTTGTTTTAACAATTAGCTAATTGTTATCATTGCAAAAATTTCTCGCTGCACTGTATCTGTTTTTAACACTTTTCATTATTTGTGTAAAATAAAGTCATCCATCTATCCATCTGGAGGCACAAAAACATACCTGTTAAAGATGCTGTAAACCTTGTATTAAGGCATATCATGATCTTAAAATTTACACTATTGGAAATGAACAGGATCAGATCAGTGATTCCTTCTGTCAGTGTGGCAGGAAGACAGCCTACCTCCAGTTGGAATGATGTGGCTAGCCTTATGGCAAGGTCAATGGTGGTTCTAATATTATGCTAATGAAAATGAGAAGAATCTGATGAGCGAATAAAGTCATTTTAAAAATAAAAGTTAAAAGGTAATACAAAATACAAAGAATTTTCCTAGGCTCAACTTTGCAAGTAATTTCAACATCCTTATTATTATTATAATCCAAGCTCATTTAAATTGACATGATTAAAAAATTCTACAGTTTTATTTTGATGATATTACTATTGTGTTTTCTTTTACAGCGACATCTTGATTCCTTTTCTAAATATTTATTTCTTTTGCCATTATTATTACCATTTCAAATTACTTTTGAATTTTTAATCTAAACTTGTATAGAAGGATGGGGAGGGGGAGGATGTTGATGTTTAGATTAAAATTGGTGATCTTCCAAATTTGAATTATTTGCTTCAACTGAAGATTCATACTGTTTATCAATTGATATTCTGTAGATACATGATCTTAAAAATAACATAAAACATTAGATTTGGTTTTAAGCACTAACAGATTATTAGCAACCTTAACTTATAGTTTTAATTTTCGTACAATATTATTTTAGTGCGAATGACACCCATCAAGAAGATATTAGTAGCCTATAATACATTTCCATCAAATATATGGGAAATAAATTCATAATGGTATCTCTTCTATAGCTGTAGCATTTATTATTTAAATTTTTTAATAATTTTATTGTGTTTTAACTTTTTTAAAATTATATAAATTGATTTAATTATATTTATTGAGAGTTTCTTTAATTTTACTTATTTTATGAACTCTTTTGTGATTATATAGACTGAGATAACATTAAACATATAATATTTGTTCAAAATTTTTTGAATATTATAATAGTTAAAAAAAAAAATGTTACATCCAGATTTTTTTTGTCAGTAGAATTTAAATGGGGATTTATAACAATAAAAGTGATCATCTGAAAATGATATCGTTTCTGGTTGTCACAACTTGGCGATTTTGCAACCCGGAAGTCAAAATGTTAAGTATGTAAAATGGAATTGACTTTACATCCAGTTTCCAGAAAATTTCTGTGACAAAAAATTATATTGCAATGTGTTCACTATGTTTATTTCTGCATGCATTTTTGCCATTGGATCTTTTAATCTTACCCACTGAACTCACAAGGAGTTCTGAATACATTTCCGTGGCCTAACTTTTAACAATGGTGATGAAATCCCAAACAGATCTGTGCCTAACAGATCTATTATAGAAATGCAAAAAGGTTCATTTTTGTTTTGACGATTGATTGTTAATAAATGAAGAAACTGACACTTGTGACCAAATTCCCAGGAAATTCACTTGAATGATCCAAGATTAAGAACTATGAATATGTCATTTATGATGAAAATTACATAGAAACAATTCTATGTAAAATCTAAGAAAGTTCTTAGAGCTTTAAGCATGTTCATAAATTTAGACTGATGCAAAACTATTCCCAAAGGTTCTCTTTGAGAAAGATCTACCATGTCCATGTTTATGTCACCGTTTTCCATTAGTTAATAACTTTAGTTTAGTATTCCCACATTTGCCAGTCAATATTATTCACAATCAATATTATAGCAGGCTTATGTATTAATCAAAATTCATAAGCCCAGTGCAGATATATAGATATATCAATGTATACAAAAGAAGCCACACAGTGGTTGCAAACTTGCAAATAAGTTTTTAAAATATATGTCAGGCTGTTCTGGAGTAATTGAGCTCCTAAGCTTGTTATATAGTTAATCAGCAAACATCGAAGCTACTTTAAGCATAAATTTTCAAACATTTATTCCCATGGCAAGGAAGCTCATAGGGAGCCAATAATAGCATGTCAGATATGCTTTTAGGACTTTCAAATAAATCAAACATCATTGCTTTAGGATGCTTTAGGACTTTCAAATAAATCAAACATCATTGCTTTAGGATATAGTATGTGGTTGAGGAGGAGGAGCAAACCTTTACAATATATTTGCACATATTAATATAAGTTATTGCATTAATATAACATGACATTGGTTTACATAATGGAAAAATATAACTGGTTAATGAAAGCTGAGACAGAGAGAGATGGTTGTTCTTGTTATATATAGTTAAGGCATTATATTAAAGCGAAACAAAATCTTATAAAGCAACTTTTTTTTAAATAATAAGTAGGTCTAGTTAAAAGTATTACCTATCATGAAAATTTTGTTATTTTGTAAATAAAAAAATCATATTGAATGTTGGCAATATATTGGTATGAATTATTCCAATAGATCACTTCCTTCTAACCATTTGCTTAAGAATTAAACTCGACCTTAAATCAAATAATGACCTCAATTAACATGGCTCATTTATTTGGACTCGGATATAGTATGTGGCTTCATGAATGAAACCCTGCATGTTTGAAATTACTATGTTTCAAAGCAATCGACATGAATGGAATTTTAACCACATGTTGTGATCAAGGTCAATCCCATTAATGCAGTCTCACATACAACTGCAGCCTGATTTGTTTTTGTTGTGGCTCTATATAAGCACTAATACTATGGTGATTGCTATCCCAAAATGATATTACATACAATACAATGTTGTATTTATCTATGCACTCACAGAAAACAGTTACACACACCTGCTGGTGCACACTAGAGCAATTATGTTTGGTTTACTTGAAAACAATTCTAAAGCAAATTTGACTAGTGTTATTTGGGGATCCCTATGACCTTCCCTGCCCTGGAGATGAATTTTTGAAATTTAAGGGTAAAAAGAGCTTCAAACTTTGCTGGATAACTGTATAGCAAACTTTGGAGCTCCAATTACTCCAGAGCTATATTTTTAAAACTTATTTGTAACAACCGGGGAGCTTCTTTTGTTAGTTTACAATTAAAACACAATATTAAATTAAGTTATCAAAAAATATAGTTTAATTATTAGTAAACTAGCTGAAAAGCCTCTTGAGAATTTAAATACAATGTGGCCCTAGATATCCCAAATCCCCCCTAATATCTACTCCCCCTATTCATAAAATCATAAAGAAATAATTAAAAATATAAATCTCTTAATGCAAGAACATTCGTATGTTTCAAAATATTCAAATGACAAAATATATGGTTTTATTAGGCTAATCTATATTACAGTAGAATTATCCTATTGTTTAATAATAAATGCTAATAATAATAATAATAATGAAAGGACGTCTGGCTTCAGATGCAATGTAATGTAGTGTTGAATTAACTTCGAAAAACGGGTAACTGCATAATTCCATCAAATATTTTTTTTTTTTAAAGTAGACAAAAGATTAACATCAATCGATTTCTGCCTAGTATAGGTTTTATCAAGGCAATTTTACATTCAAACGATTATCAGATATGATGATCGTTAGAAAGAAAAAATT
>PXIH01S0010410.1:5620-23903 GCA_003024985.2 Euperipatoides rowelli | reverse complement strand
CTTTATCAATCACTTTTAATGTAATAAGCTTTGCTGGAGTAATATTTTGAATTTAGAGATTGCTAATTTAAAACCTAAAAGTACATATTATTGTAATAAAAGACTTTAATTACCGTACCAAAATGTATCTGGCTCTTTAATTTATATTGCCCTGAATATCTGAAATATCATTCCTCAATCAATTTTTATAACAATCAAATCTTACCTTCATTACAACATTGATTTCTGTGCAATCGACTTGCTGAAATAAAAAATAGCAGTGTCTAAAAAATGGATGCAATAACTTCCTTTTACAGCATTTTTAACATCTGGTCATCTATTTTCATCAATACAGAAGGGCTTACAGAGGTTGTATCAAAATCACGAAATCGATCAAAAAAGGATAATTTCACCTCTAGATTATTAGAGGGTTGAGGCATAGTGGGTTTATGTAGTAAGAGTTAGGTTGTAGACATCCTGCCTCTTTGTTAGGGATACTCCCACCTGGGTAGCAAGGTGGTCTGTACTGGGCCCCTAAGTCAGAGTGCAAAGAATAAAGACTTTTTATTAATAGTCAAAGAGTAAAAATAGATGAAGGGTTAATACAGATAGAAATCTGCAGAATGACAGAAGACATATGAAAGACTAAATTTGTTTCTATATTATGCATGTACTTTTTCTTTAATACAGGAGAAACCAATGATAAACTTCATGATAATCAAAACGAATCTATATATATGGTGGTGAGAATGTAATCTGAAGAGCTCCTCCATCCATATCTGGCTACCCCAGGGCAGGAAAGTAGAGGGGAGAGGAGCGGGAATACAAACTCCTCTGAAGAGAGCCAAGCTAATGTGTCTCCCCAGGAAAGGATTACAGTAATTCCCAGTGAATCCTGCAAATTTCAGACTAAGGAGTCACATCCCAAATGAAGAAGTAGGTGGAGGAAGGAATCTCAGTGTTTGGCAGGCATATGATAAAATATTGTGAGTCTTATCAGTACACACAAACATTTCAGTGCAGGGTTTTAATTTTTATTAAGTGCATGTTGACACCCTGGAATGTTGTTGATGGGGTGGGAATGAAAAGGAAGGAAGATGATAGGTTCAAAAGGTAGGATTAATGAGGCGATCTCTATCTTATTTTAATCTTTAAGAATTTAAAATAAAAGGAAAAACATGTAGAACTGATCAGGTTATGATAACAAAGACATATGAACCATGCACACATGAGGGCCAAATGAATTTCCAGTGACAGCAGATTCCAATGACAGCATGTTCAACAAGAGTCAGACGGCCGAGGTAAGTCCTCCAGCAGACTGTGATCTCAACTTCTGATGTTGGGATCATCTAAGGGCTATCATCAATCCTCTATATTGAACATGCTATCACTTGGGAAAACATAAACTATAATAGGCAATTTTCAGACCAGAACTATTTGTAAGCTTTTACCACCTGTGCCAGGATGTTGCCAGAGTAAACTCCCAAACACAAAAGTAAACCAGTATTCTTATTTTTTCCTACATACTTTGACTTTGTTAAAATGATCTTTCTTCATGAATAGTTATCAAGCCTCTGGCACAATTCAGAATGCCCTATTCCATCAAAAGTTCCCAAAGCACAAATAGAACAAGAACTTGTGACCAGATGACCCCCCAGGGCTCCTCCCTCAAGAGAGAACCTGTGCAAAAAAAACCTAGGCTCCATTCCCAATTACCTCTCTGGCCATACAACAGGGTGGGGAACAAGTTATCCAGCAGTGACCCTAGGCCATTACAGAGGCCTCACTCACACTTTATCCAGACTCTCACAAATAAAGCTTGCTAGGCTGTAATGCCAGAGGCCACTTAAAGACATACCCCTCAGACCCCAACCAGCAAAAGTGCAATATAGAAACACAAATTCCACTCTCTTATCAGGAAGAGGAGACTCCAAGAAGCCATCTCAGAAAAAACACAGGAAGATCAGAGTATGCCAGGAAAGGGCTTATTTAGTGAACTACCACTATCTCGTCAGCCAACCATTTCATTTGGACTCAACATGTTCAGGCATAATTGTTCTTTAGACTTATAATGATATCCATTCCAGCGTGTAGGCAAATTGCTACATAGGTCAAGTTCTGAGTCCCCTTATCTGAACAACATTCATTCTAGAAACAGCTAGGTGTATATGAAGTGAGTACTTACTTAGTAATGTAAACATTCCTTTATTTATATGACTGGAATATTTACTTGTAAGTTCATTTTTAGAAACATTCCATTCATTTAAATAACAATGTATCATATCATCAGCTTTATATCTTTAGGTCACATCTTAACCTAAGATATGACAAATATTTTGTGTAAATTATAAACTAAGTATATGATATTCAACACCTTTCCAACATAGTGTTCCAGTGTTTTTAGACATGCTTTATTTAAAACTATGGGGTTGAATTTTGAAACTAAACTAGTCATTATTTTTTTTTCAAAACCTCATTCATCACTTTAATAATCTCAGTTGTACTACTGTAGCCTGCATACCAGGAGGAATTTTAAAAAAATTTTAAAAAAATCTAAATCCATAAAAAAAAAAAATTACCATAATTAATATTGAGCTCACTTGCTACTCAGGTAAGAGCAATTCGCATATAAGAATCTTCTTGTATAGTATTCCATGTATAAAGACATTAAATGTCTACTAAAGCTACTTCTAGTTTTCTTTGAAAAGATCAGAGTTTTAAAGTTTTGTTTTAAAACTTTGTGGTTTATTATAAGGATAATATTCCATATAACTATTAAACAGTAAATTAATATCAAATAGAAATGTGTCATATTTTTTTTAATCAGATTTAGTTATTCAATTGAAGCGGGAGAATTCTCTCCACTTGATTAAATAATATGCCCTCTTTTTTTCTTGCTCTAAAATCTTTTAAATTTTGATATAAGCATTCGGATCTTTTACTACAATGTTGTTCTTCTTCATAGAATGTACTATCATTGGCTTCCCAATTCCAATCCATTATACCTGGAGGAGCACTTGTATTCTTTCAGAGATGTTAAATAATTCTTCTGTCCAATTAGCTAAATAACCCTTGCCAAATGTATGTTTTGGTTTACTAATATGAATTTGATCATCAATCTTAAATTTAAATTAATTAAATGTACTAGATCTCTGTATAAACTATTCCAATGTAAGTTAACCCTCCTGCTAGTCTTCAAATGAATCATGTCCAGCTGAAAATGTGAAAACAGTTGATCTATGAATTAGTTTGAACACTGGATTGAGAAGTTTTACTAAAATGTTCAATCAAGGCAAGATATTTGGTTGTTTATGGTTGATTGGTGCAAAGTGTTTAATGTTGATGCTAATTACTTGGATTTGTTATGTATTATATTGGTGACAATGTTATCACTAGGTTGTTAATATCTCTGATCAAAAATAAAAGAAGTACTATATTGAATAATAAAATTCATTCACTCTTCATGTATTTAGAGAATTCAATACTTCAAGGATCTCTTCTCTCTTCTGCCAATATTAATTAAGCCTCCATCCTATTTATTCTATAGTACTTTTTATACATAACATAATGTTACTGACATGGTAGGTGGTAATAACATAATATTACTGTAGAAGTTCCTAGTATTTAGCATCATGGTGTTGCGGTATGGTATAAGTTTGTATGTGTAAGAAGGTAACATTATGTTGTCTGTCAACAGTCTATGGTTAGGAAAGCATATGAAAATACAGTTATTTATTTCTACTTTTTTATTAATCAAGAATGCATTGTAATTTTTATGTTACAACTTAAATTAGATTAGTGCTACAGAATGCAAACATATCAAGGTATTTCTTTTTAGTTTTGGGCAAAAATGTAATTTAATTATGTTATTAAGGATTTTAGAATAATGCTTTGTGTAGCAAACTGGATATCAAATGTTTATTTCTAGTTAAATAATATTAATAAGCAATATAAATAGTGATTGTTGATGTTCTTAAATAAAAAAAAGCCTAATGTTAGCTAAACCTTCGCCTGAAGAGCTATTAAAGGTATATTGCCCAGAAAAACATCTGCATCCATGTCTGTAGCAGTTTCCGAACCTGTGATTTCTAGTTTCTGAGAACTGCACAGCCTTCTAGCTACCTGCACCAGTAAGGTATCGACTATGTTTGATGCTATGATTTGAACTGTGGGATACAAGAAGTTGAAGGAGAGGGGTGGAGAAGAAGTAGTGATGGAGTATACTAATGATCATCATTTTTAATTACTTTTTTTCTCAATAGATTTTAACAATACAGGCCTAGCTTTGCAATAATATTGTTCAAGTTTTGTTTATTACGTCATTACAATAATAATATTATTTATAAATATGACAACTGACTGATTTGGATTACTGTACCACTACATAGTTTATTTAATAAAATTTAAAAAAAAAAAAACGAACGATCCTTTTTTCTTTTGCTTTATTCCAGGTCTATCTCATTACTTGGTAAGTATATTTAATTAATCATCAGTTTATTTTATTTTTAAGAAAATATTACTATTACTGACTATTATCCAATGACTTCAAGATAGATTGTGTCTGTTACTTTTTTGTCTTCCTTTTGATGTGTTGTACCAGCTCTGTCAACATCATGACTATTTCTCCAACAGATTTTACAAACTAAGATATTTTTGTTTTATTTTATCCTTATACCAACATGCCTTAGACGGGTAGCCCTTTTACATATATCACATACAATGCAAGTAATTACTTTTTTTTGCCCTTCTGATTAACATTAGTATCTGACTTGCACTTTATATGTCTGTTTGTGTGCTTAAATTATTAATTTTAAAAATAAATTTCCTGTTATTCACAGGAAATCCATTTTTAATTTTAGTATACAGAGTATTCTAGAGTGATTTAGATACCAGGTTCCTTTTCTGAGCCGACATACTTGGTTAAAAAACACTGGCAAGGTGGTAGAAGCCAGGGGGAGGGACAACCGTTCCATTAGCAGCTCAGCTGGGACACTGGAACACAAACCTGTGATAATCCCAGTATGTGTCTTGACACGGATTCAGGATTCAGTCAGCATCGCTACTGACTGGACCATTATGTTGGGACTGTGTTTACATTATTACTTTCACAAATAATGTTATTCACTTTCTATTTCCTTTCCATACTTAATTTTAACATCCTGTATTACTTATATCCTTTTTTTTTTTTCAGATTTAAATAGGCTAAATTAATTTTAAATTCGTTTTGAACACACTTTTTAAATTGATTATAAAGTAAACTATCAAAGGCTACTGGAGAAGTTATATATTTTGGAATAGGTCTGTAAAGTGCTACTATCCTAAATTTTAAGGTGGTTATACCCTCCTTTCCTGACAACAATTATGAAAAGCACCCCATTCATCTTCACTTGTGGGCATTAAAACAAAGATTTTAATTTTTGAAGTATAATTGACATATTTAAGTCATCAACTTGTCTCAAACCCTTTGGGGTATATTTTCCTTGTTGACTCTATCAACTTTGATTCGAATATTTGTCTTGCTAGACTTTCTGAACACTTTAATACTTTGCATATCCCTAAGAAAGAAATGATAAAGTAGTTCAATTATGTGACCTCACTACTAAACTATTTTATGAGTTTATCCAATAAGTTCATATACTGTATCTCTTTCCAATAATGTCACTAAGCCCATCATCCTCTGGAGATGAATAGGGTTTACCTATGTTTTGTTAAAATAGTTTGCAAATGTTAATTAAAGCTTATATAAACTGTCATTAGATAACAGATAACACCAAGTCTTAAACAGTGATAGTGTTGTACAGCTCTTAAGTTAGAATAATGTTCTTTTTGTAATAAAAAGCCCTGCTTTAATACATTTATGATTTACAGGTTCTGTTAGAATGTCTCTGTTTTGCTAAAATTAATATTAAACGCAAAATCCAAACAGGTTATGGAACCAGGCAGGCATAACCTGTTTGGATTTTGTGTTTAATATTAGAATAGAGACAAGGTTTATAATTAATTTGAAAGCTCTGGTAAGTAGAATGGATTTAGTGAAACATATTAAACAGTTATCAGGTTATCTGACTGGCAAATATGGAAAAGAAAAATTAGAGATTTGGTGGATTACTTACCATGAAGGATTTCTTAGATGTTATAGATGGTAAGGTAAAAAAAAAAGCAGTTTGAAGCAACTTCCAAAGATCATCTTTTAAAGATTTCCATTGAGTTCAGTTGGATACAAGGTGAAGATGTCTCCACTAATATAGAAAAACTAAAAGGACTATGGAATGAGTTAAATACTGGGGCTCAAAGCTAAAGGTGACAACACCCTACCAGATCTAATGTTAGTATGTAAAACACTATATGTTTTGCCATCCAAATTTAAAACATTTCAATCCAGTTGGATGTTATTAAGCAAAAATGAGAACAAAACATTTGATGAGTTAACAATGCAACTCTCCATGTTTGAAACAAATTTCACTAAAAATACAGAAGTAATAAAGTAGCACAAGAAGCATTAGTGGTAAAACCAAGAAAACCTGAGTTGGATGTTAAATCAACCTATACTAGGTTAAACAAAGTAAAGTCAAAACAGTTTGACAATTGCAATTGTTGTAATCATAAGAGACATTGCTCAAAAATTGTAAAAAGTGGATTGCAGATGGAAGACCAACCAAAAACAGGTTGCTTGGCACTTCTCAAAGAATAATTACAACTACAAGTGTAGCACTAATGTCAATTAGTAGAAAAACAAGTCAAATGGATAAAGATCCAACAAATAGGTGGATTGACAGTGGAGCTACAAAACATGTAACCAGTTGTTTGAAATTTTTTATTATCTATAGAGAGTTTGGTAGTTCCTGTGAAATAAAATCTACTGGAAAGGAAATTCTAACTGTAATGGTAACATTCAAGTCTTGTCAAAAATCAGAAACAGAAATAAAAACATTGAGCTGAAAGATATATGAAATGTTCCTCAAATCTCCAAAGATTTGTTCTCGATTTTAGCAGCCCAAGACAGAAATCCCAATAGTGAATTGAAATCATCAGCTACAGAATGCTGGATCAAAGTTAATAATGAAGAGTTGGTTTATGGAACTTGTGAGGCAAATGGGTCCTTATGTAAAGCAACTTTCAGCCCAATTTGCCTGAACATGAAATAAATGAAATAGTCACAAGCACCTCTATACTACAACTATATCATGAGAGATGGGGTCATCAAGACAAACTCCACATTAAAACAAACCTTAAAATATATTTTTGTAGTAATTTTAAGTTAAACAGGTGTCCCTGTGAACCCTGCATTTATGGTAAAGCACATAGATCTCCATTTGGCAACAGAGGGAAAACAACCAAGCCAGGTAAAATCATGTCAACTTATGTATGCAAGCCATTTGATGAGTCTCACTGCATAACATTTTTTTTTCTGCCCTCTGAATCAAAATAGGTGATTTTAGTAATTTTGGGTTGCTGAATACAAATCTGCAAACTGAAATGCTCTATCACGTACCATTTCCAAAGGACAGCCAATTAAACTTTTAATGCACAAAATATAACTTACATACTATACACATTTTTTCATTACAACACTGTATACAAAATGAATGTTTTGCTTTTTCACTTGTATGTGCTCTCTGGAGTTTATCTGATAATAGACCAACAGTATTAAGCCAGTATACTGCAATTCCATCTTCCAGAAAACCTTTTTTCCATTATTGAAATGTCTTTGTGGAAACATCCATATTCATCAAAAAGTCCAATTGGCAGTCAAGGAAATGTGTTTTTAAAGACATATTACAGCCCATAAGTTTGAAGCAGTCAAACATATCGTTGACAATTTCCACATAATAATCAGATTTGTTATTGTTGAAAAATTAGGAGCTTTAGCTACTGATTTAAAGGGAGTCCAAGCTATCTTTTCTTCATATTCAGTTTACTTGGGTTTTTATAGACTCAATTTTCTCACTAGATCATTCAACTCTTGTTGTGTTTTCAAGTGAGGTGGAATTGATGTAAGCAGAAAATCTGGATCAATTCAAACTCTGTCCATGATACTTCATAACCACTGTTTGAGATGCTATTTTCTTCTTCAAAAATAAACTCAGTTTTTAGTGGCCAAGTGACTGATAAAATATCAGTATGAGAAACTGGTCACATATCTGAAATCAAATTGTGATATTGGATTGAATGTTTTGATTTAGAAGAGTAGCACTGTACATTGGTTAAGCAAAAGTAGCAGTTGTCTATATGATCTTCCTATTCTTTCTACACCATAGATATAGCAAATGGCATAGAAGCCATAGATGGGCATTAGCCTTGTAACCATTATCTTAGTGTTTGCACAAGTACTACAACATATGTGAGGTGCCCAGATTTTGTCCTGGTCTCTAACTTTACAACCAAGTATAATTCATAAGACTTTAATTACAGCAGTGAGTGCATTTCTTTGAGCTTTCAATGTCATCTCCCCACACACATAACAAAATAAATTGGGTTTATTCAAACATTTTCTCTATATATAATGACACAGAACATGTTAATCACATCAACAAATATAGTAATATAATTATAGTTAAAAACACAGCCAAGGCAATGATCAGACAAACATCATAAATGTCAAGGGGTGGTGGCTCAGTGGGATAAGCTAGGGTTCCTTAAGCTCCTTGGTGTCGGCACGAGCCAGATTCAAGGCTCGAAGGCTCGTGCTGTCCGACCCGAAATCCCAAATGTCTTTCTTTCTGAAAGACTGGGAGAGTAGGGTTCTATTTATCCAGTCAGAATGATTATAGGACTTTGAGTTCTATTAATACGAAAATTGGAAATTATTATAATGGTTGACCTTTGGACCGGAAGAAGAATTATCCATCATTGCATCCTGTATGACTGCTTGTAAAATGTATATATTGTAAATAATAAACTAAAATAGATTCCCTTAGCCATAAGGTGGAGATTTTTACAAAAAAATTAAAAAAAAAACATCATAAAGTATCCACTGAGTGGCACAGAAGAATGTAAGTAGTTATTTATAGCTGGAGGCACAAGTCACCAGATGGATAATATGGAATCATTAGAAAGCACACAAGGTGAATACAAATAGATAACACTAGATAGGAAATGCAGACCTTTGGCAAAAAAGAAAATCTCATTACTGAGTGAATGTTAGATGATAGAGGAAAACTAATATATTAATGAATAGCATGTAAAAATAGACTAATTTTATCAAGAGGTCAAAAATTGTGTTCTGCAGTGGGATCTTTCCAGAAGAAAAGGTATATGGTTGTATTTAAAGACAGCTATACATAATTTTGTTATTGCTACATCATTAAAAATAAATCAGAAGTTAAAGATGTCTTGAAGTACTTGCTTGCACTTACAAAAAACCTAGGATATTCAATAAAAGCATTACTAAGTGACAATGGAGGAGAGTTTGATAATGAAGAAATTAGGAAGATCCTACAGGAAGAAGCAATCATGCAAAGACTAACAGCTTCCTATATCCCTGAACAAAATGGTGATCTGAACATGAAAAGAGAACCACAGTTAAAATGGCCAGAACAGTTAAGTATTCAAAACCAGAAGCAAAATTCCCAGAAGAAATGTGGGCTGAACTAATTAGTACTGCTATTTATATTTTAAAGAGAACAGGAAAATTATCTGTTGAAGGAGTCAGTCTATTTAAGCTATGGATGGGCAGAAAGCCTAGAAAAATCATGTATGTATCATTGGTTCTGTATGTTATGTTCACATTCCAGCCAAAATATGAAAGAAGATGGATAGGAAAGTGGTTAAGGCTACCTAGTGGTCTATGATAGTGATGAATATTATAGAATCTGTGTAAAAGAAACACACAAAATAATTCTATCAAGAGATGTGATGTTTTAGAAAATTCTGAAGAATGCAAAGGACACACCAAACCACCACTCGAAAGGCCAAGAAAATTAAAAAGCAGTTGCTTAAATCAGGGAAAGATTGAAAGTGAGAGTAATGAAGAATTAAAACATGAAAATGAAAGTACTGAGGAAATTGAGAGTGATGAGGAAGAAACTCAAACTCTACCAACTACTCAGAAGTCACTCAGACCTAAAAAAGCCAAATATTCTTGGAGACTGGATAATAACTGCAGAAGAAATTAGTCAATGACAGAAAAAACCTGAAACATATGAAGAAATGTAGACTAGTGAACAAAGTGTCAACTGGAAAAAGACCATGGAAAGTGAAATTAATTCACAGAAAGAAAATCAAACATGAGAGCTAACAACTTTACCAGAAGGAGCCAAGGCCAAACCATATAAGTGGGTTTTTCATGTGAAGATGAATCCAGATTGCAGCATCAACAAGTATAAAGCAAGACTAGTAGTCAATGGATTCAGTCAATGTCAAGGTATTGACTATAACCAAACTTTTAGTCCAGTAGCTAGATTAGCTATGATCTGTTCAGTGCTAAGTATTGACGCAAGAAAAAAAATGGGCACAATTTTATGTCTCAACAGCAATTTTATACGGAGAGCTGGCAGAGACAATCTACATGTGTCAACCAGAAGGCTATATCAACAACAAAATTCAAGTGTGTAAACTCAAAAAAAGCCTATATGGGTTGAAACAGGCACCAATATGCTGTAATAAATGCTTTGGCAGGTTTCTTGATAAGTTTGGGTTTCACAGTCAGCAAAGCCGATACTTGCCTAAACATTAAAGAGAGTAAAGGCAACAAACGTTTAGTGGTCCTATACATTGAGGATGGTTTGGTGATGGTAACTGATCATCAAGACTCAAAAACCCTAATTGAGGAGCTGAAAAAAGAGCTTAAATTACCATAAGTGAAACATCATACTTTTTAGGACTTAAAATTGATTGCAGTATTGACAGGATGAACAAAATAAATCAACAAGCATAAGCAAAAAAGGTCATTGACCAGTTTAACTTTGCATAAACCAAACCAATATCAACATGTTGAAGGATTCTGAAAAACTAAAAGCAGGAAATGAAACTTTCTATATCGAAAAGCAGTTGGTGTCCTGATTATCTAATGATAGGATTATGACCAGATCTAGCCTAGAGTGTGGGTTTTCTTTCATGATCATTAGAGAATCCAACTGCAGAAGACATAGTGAAATAATTAAAATGAGTGTTTTAATATATAGCTGTTACAATTTCATTAGGTATAATCTACTGACCAAATATTAACAGAGGTGTACTAGACTTCTACAGTGATGCAGATTTGGAGGATATATTATAAGACTGGGAAAGTCAACCTCTGAAATTGTTGTGACACGTACAGGAGGAACCATCTCTTGACTTAGCCAAAGACAGTGCCATGTCAACAACCAAACCAGAAGTCATACAGCAAATGAAGTAGCTAAAGAAATAATTTGGCTTAGTAGACTATTTAAAGGAAAAATAAAGTTGAAGCATACACCAATACTCCAGGTAGATAACCAAGCAGCAGTGAAACTTGCACAGAACTTAGAGTTTCACCTCAGAACAAAACATATAAATATCTAACACTTTTTATTTGTGAAAAAGTAATTGAAGGTAAACTGGACATAAAACAAATTACATTTGAACAACAAGCTGCAAATATCATGACAAAACCATTGGCTAAAACCCCACTACTAATCCTATGCAGTAAAATGGGACTAGTATGAACTGAATGTTACCCCTCAAAGTGATAGTGTTGTACAGCTCTTAAGTTAGGACAATTTTCTTTTTGTAATAAAAAGCTTTCCTTTTTTAATACTTTAATGATATACAAGTGCTGTTAGAATGTCTCTGTTTTGCTAAATATTAAACACAAAATCCAAACAACTATCATACTGTTGCTCAATAACATTAAGATAATGATTGTCATCATCACTAGTAATTACATCTTCAGTATTGTCAATAACAGACAAATCAGAAAAATTATCTTCTTAACCACACCTTTTTTACCTTTGTTCTTTTTCGTCTATTCTTGTCTTTTTGAACACTAGTCTCCTTTTTCACATTATTTAAAGAAATGGTAAGAAAGCCAAAGAACCCTTTATTTAAAGTTATATTATTCCTTTTTTTATAATTTATAATTATTGATCTAAAATTTTTACTAGATCATCTTGTTAATTCTTTTCTGGCTTTTAAATAAGCGAATTATGTCTTTATTGTTCAATGCTGGCTTTTATGGTATCCAAATATTATGTCTTTGTAATTCAATCCTGGCTTGGCAGAGCCAATTATGTCAACCATGGCATATAGGCCTGTATTACATTAGGCCGGTTACTAAAACATTTTATTTTTATAGGGTCCCATTAGATCTGTATGTAGCATGACCCAGGGACATGTGAGTCTTATCCAAGGGTGTATAGTCACTCAAGGAGGTTCATTGGTGTAATTGACATTGGCGACAACTTTTGGAGATTTTTTAAATGTCTTTATTATTTTAGGCCACCAACAGATGACCCTAGATAGAAGTTTCATCCTACCCATCTCTAGGAAAATAACAAAAAACTTTTAATTTAAAAACTGTTTAACAATTTTCCAGCTATGACAAAGAGGTTCGGCACAGATAACCATAAGAAAACAAACCAACAAAAATTGTCATTTATAGTTATATTATTTATTAATTAATAATTCCATTTTCCTTATGGAAAGATTCCTTAAAGTGTAAGGATGGACCGGGATGATTATTAGAAGTTAGGGCATGGTTGGACAGAATTCTTGAAGTTCAGAGATGGGTCAGGGATTTAATGTATGATTTAAAAAAATAATAATTTAAATACTGCTATAAGAAAAGAAAATTTTAACCTATTTATATTCAACAAAAAAAAAATTAACTTAACCTAGGCCTACAAATAATCCCTACAACCTAATACAATAAGCTTACTGAATTTTTTTTAAAAAGTAGCAATGTTAACAGAATAATTGTTTCACAATTAATAACTATGACTGTAGTAATGATTGTGTTAATTAATGTTTATAAGCAAAAGGATGAATATTTATAAATTTTATTATCATATAAAAAAACGTGAAAAAAAATTTTTTAGGGTGGCAGGCAGGCAGTATAATATCTTTAGAGTTAAAAATAAATAATGACTGACAATTCTCTTACACCACGGCTCTAAGCTTAGTTGAAATCTGGGTTAATGGTATTGATTTATTATATCACTCTTTTCCCTTATAAAAATCAGGGCAAATGCTAGGGGTTGGAATGCTGGAGATATATATTTTCCCTTGATTCGTAACATAGAGTGAGATTTAGCTGATCTAAAGGGAGAGGCCTAAATGTATAATTTACTACAATAAAAATTTAAATACTAGCCTAATAATGTTTTTTTTTTCTGATCTTAGGCTATATATATATTTTTTTTTTTGGCTGCACCATTGGTGCCAATGCCCGCTGACGGCTGAGGCGAATTTATTTTCTGTAGTTTTTTCTATATATACACTATTTACATTTATTTATATTATTTACATCTTATTACATACAATCTGACTATCAGAGAGAACATCTGAGGGTTCAGTTGTAACATTTCCTCATATTTGCGAAACTTTAGAATTTTATATCTTCAGAACGCAAAGTTGGAAATTTAAACTGACCGGTTGACTATAACCCTTAACTCCCTGTCTTTCAGAAAGAAAGACAATTGAGAGTAGGGTCAGACCTTCGGACAGCACGAGTCTCAAACCTGGCTCACGCCAGACATCAAGGAACACAAAGTAGCGCCGCTCAACCCACCGTGCCATCGCCCCTTGGCTCTGATCTTATATTATTTATTATAAAAATTAAAATAATGTATTATTATAGTATTTTATGGGCACAAACTATGCTAGCCATTCCTTAAAAACCCTATTATAATCAGTATATAATTGTACCCTTCTAGCTGTATCATGTCAGAGTTTAAAGTGCTGGACACGATAAACAATTTCTAAGATTTTTTTTTTTAGTAAGATTTGGCAACTAATAGTGTCCAGATATAGTAATATGATATTCATATTGTAAGGGGGAGGGAGAGACAGCCTGTCCCGCCTGGCAATAAAACTTTGAAAAAAATTGGATTTTTATTTAAAACTTTCTACACATACTTCGGTTCAAAATATTTAAATATAGGCTACAGAATATAATGTATATACTGTATTAATTTTTAAACTAATATTTTAGTATAAAATAAATTAAATAATTTTCCAAAGTTCAATTTTGATTTCCCTTTTATTTTGAAACTTGGGTAATAAAATAGACTATTTATTTACCCTGAATTCTTACTTAAAGTATAAAAATTATTAGCCTATTAACACATTTCCAAAATACTGTACATTGTTGATGAGATATTTCAAATGTACCTAATTTTCATTATGAAAATCTGGTCACCTATTTCCACCCTTCACATTCCTCATACATAAAATCTTCAGCCAGCATTTATAGTAAAAAAATCCTCTACTTTGAGCCCTGCACGGGAGGGGGGGGGGATTGGGGCTGGTCTAGTCGTGAAGGCTGCCGACTATACCAAACCGGTAACCTAAGAAGGGGAGAGCTTTTCCCCCAGAATTTGTCCAGATGTCTTTTTGTAATAGAAAACTATAAGCTATAATATAGGATATGATTTTTAATATGTAGTAAATAATATTGTTAAAGTTTGCCCTGTTAAAAGGAAACAAATTTTTAAAAAAAATTCCCCTACTTTAGTAACAAATTAAAAATAAATTTTGTCCTGCAAAAAATGTTCTTACACTTTTAATCCCCCTACCTGATTCACATTCTTCTAAATCATTGATACCCCTCCCTTTCTTTTTTTTTTTTCATTCTAGACTTTAACAATAATTAGATAAGATAATGATAAAATACTCATTATTTTGTAGTTTTCTAAAATAAATAATATATTTATTCCAATTATGGTAATTAATAACAGAATTATGATATAACTATTTCTTAAACTTTACACCCATTTTTTTTATTTATGGATAAACAAATTAAAATTTGTACGATTAATGCTTTTTATGTTTTGAGTTCAAATAATATTTAACGAAAGACAAAATTATACGCAAAAGAAAAATTGAAGTTTTTAATTTTTAGTGATGAAATCGTAGATATTGAACATTCAATAGGTACTGCATAACAAATCTCAGGAAAATATATCGAACAATTATGAGCCAAAGAAAAAAATGAGGGGGAGGGGGACTCTATTACTGGATATATTTTTAGATTTTAATATCGCAATTTTTATAAAAATAACTTGAAACAAACTCAAGTAGATTGGCAATAAAACTTTAACAGTTTTAATGTTTTATTTGCATTAAAAGTAGAATGTTTGAAATCTTAATAAAAACAATTAAATTTTAATATTGATTTGGCAACAATATTAGGTTATTTTCTTTATCAATACCTATGTTTTCAAATTTAAATTGAATTTTAAGTTAGTCTATTATTTGAAATCAACTTACTAAGTAAAGAAAAATTAAATTTGAATCATTTGTGCTTGAAGTTTTATTTAAAACCGATTCATTCAGAGAATTATATTTGCCCAAAACCAAGATCGTTTCAGAAATCATTCCCAAAAGTCCCCAAATTTTGGCGCTTTATCCATGCTTATCTTAAAGATTTATAATTAATCATAAATTAATTATGTATATCTGTCATGGAGTATATGATTTATTTATCATTTAGATTGTATTATTATACTTTTAATAACCAAGAAAATAAGTTTGTATTATGCATGGACATAACATATTATTCAAATTCAATATATGAAATACTAGCGTTTAAGCCTGTTACACAGACATCAAACATTTTTTTTAAAAGTTTCTAAAAATAGTTCGGTGCCAAACATAGATGGCCTGTTACTGGCTTTGGAACATGAGCATATTCCAATTAGGGTTATAGACTAGCAAGTAAGCCCTTTACACAGGCATCATCCATTTGTTTTTGTTTAATGGTCAAATGTAACGGATGTTTTTAATTTTTTTTAATTATTGATTTTCAAAGATTTTTACTAAAAAAAAATTTCCACCAGAAAAAAAAAAAAATGAAAAATAAAAAGTTATTCACAATTGGCTCCTCACCCTTAAAACAACATTGTCCATTTTACACACCAGGGAGATATTTTGTGACATCATAGGCTATAAATGAATACAGCCTGATATACTTAANTATAGAATATTTGCTATNTTTGTCAGNGTAAAGCTGGATATCATATGGTCTAAATGTTTAAATACTTGTAAAAAATCATAATCAAATTCATCCTTTNTGCTATTATGGTCCAATTTGTTTTTTTTTTAAAATCAAAATGACTTTTAATACAGATTAAAAATACCTCCATTTACATGTTAAATCATTACAAAGAAAACAGTTGTAGAGGCTATTTTGTCGTCAAATTAATTTCAGACCCCAAAAAAATGTGGAATCTTCAAATTGTAATCTCAGACTGAGGATAGCAATAGTCTTAATTTTATCTTTAAATAACTTTTTTTTATGCATTTTAAAAACATTTTTTCCAGTGGAATTTTTTTTTATAGTAATTATCTTTGAAAATCAATAATAAAAAAAAATTAAAAAAAATCCGTCACATTTGACCTTTAACCCTTTTTAAGTAAGAGAACACACCACTTACAGTTTCTAAAAATAGTTCCAATGCTGATCTTTTAAGCCCTAAAAGCTTTTTTTGTTTGTTTGTTTGTTTTTATATCGCAGTGATCTAATAGAAAAGTAAAAAAAGTTTGGAATAAGCCGTTAGATGACGCTGTTACAGGCTTTGGAACACGCTATTCCATTTAGTATACTGTATATGTAATTCCATTTATTCTTTCTTTTACTTAACTTCAATATTCAAACTTCTAAATTATTAAAATTAAGGTACCATAGCTTTAATTTATTTTAACAAAGTTTTCATTACCTCAGAGGATTTTTAAAATCCAATGATGATGTCATCAATCAAAGATGTAGATAAATTTCTATAAATAAACGCTGATTGGTTAATGGTTGATTAACAGTATGGCCAACATAAATTCTGTTAGAATTATCAAAATCGATCACAGAATGATTATTTCATCCCTTCATCATCATAGGGTTGGGGAAAGTGTGTTTAATACATAGTTGGAGTTAGGGTTCAGGGTTGGGGTAAGATTAGGACTGTAAACAAAAAAAATGGCTGCTATCCATATTGATCATGTGACTAAAACTTCACTAATTCTATCGGCTACTTGGCTCTTGTAGTCAATCTTTATTATAGAAATTCTTAAAATAAATAAATAGCAAGCTGACAATACGATTTCCTTTAACTTTCTAATGATGTTAACTAAACAGAATAACAAGACAAATTTTCAACTTTTCTTTCCTTCAAGTTTTGGGATGCTGTGATTTCATTAACAGGCCATTGTACTTTCCAATAATAAAAAAAAATTTTGAACACAATAACTTTCTAGAAACTTTGCAACATCTTAACAAAGCACAGTTATCAACTTCCAATTTATCAGCTAAGTTATCATCTCCATTGTTCTTGTCAAACCAGTGAGGGTAAAATAATTAGGAAAAATTATTAAAAACTTGGGCAAAATAATATAACAGCCAAAATTTGAAAAGGCCACAATGGGGAAGAAATAATGTGTAAAGACTCATAGGCATTTTTTACTGACAAAATCACAACTTTGGAAAACTTTTATTTATTTATTTATTTTTTTTTTCATTTTAATGCCAGCTTGCAAGTCACCACAGCAGGTGATCTTGAAAATTTGCAAAGTTTAGGTGGTGATTCTTTTAAAATTGCTCGTTTGATTACCATGCCAAAACATGTAGACTATAGTGCTAAATTTTGGCATGTACAGTACGTATGTAAATAGATTCTGATTTTGTGCAATAGAATTTGAGAAATTTTCAAAATTAAAGCCTTTTTATTTATTTTATTTATTTATTTATTTAACATACAATTAAGCAAAGTGAATTGNTTCTGTTGCAAAAGGTGTTTCTTCTAAATTTAATTTAAGTAGCCTAATCAAATTTTAAATTATAGACGTGAGAAAGTAAAAAAAAATATAATATTGGATTGTCCAAAATAATCAGAAATAAGGAAAGGAGAACTGCTGAAACTTCATCTTTCCTCTCTCTCAATCTCTCCTCCCCCTCATCCCAGTGTCAAGTTATTGGAGAACAAAAACAATGTGATAGAATAAAAAAACTGCTCGAGATCAAATATCTGTCTAAAATCACTTTGTATCTGTCTGTATAGCCATAAACACTTTTTGATAGCATATGTATTTGTATATGTATATGTATTTGTTTATGTATATGTATATGTATATGTATATGTATATGTATATGTATATGTATATGTATATGTATATGTATATGTATATGTATATGTAT
>PXIH01S0010406.1:10830-22489 GCA_003024985.2 Euperipatoides rowelli | reverse complement strand
TTAGAATTTGTTACCAAATATAGGCTATCTCTGGCTAGAATAAGGCTCAAATAGGGGGGAGCTATCGTGTCTAAGCATCGGACACATTCATTTAATAAAATTTTGTTAAGACACCAAAACGCATATTACTGGTCTAAATGTGACAAATTATTTCTTCTTGATACTTACTAGCAAAGCAAGAATTACATAAATTTATATAAGACTGGATTTTACCATGGCAATACTTATCCCAAAAGTCATTTTTGAAGTGACTGTTATTTAGCAGAGTGTTTGAATATGGAATTTAAAATGTAAGGAAAGATTTTTTTTTGCTTCCAAGGCTTAATATTAATATATCTGGTCAGTAAATATTCATCAAAATTTGAACACCACAATAATTGTTAAAATCTGCTTTTTAAACAAAATATTTACTGTAAATGACGTGGTTTTTACCTGGAATAAAATTCTATATATATTTTTTAAAGTTTGCAAACGATCTACACTTTAATTAGATTAATTTGCATCAAGANCAATTTCATCAACTGTATTGTTGGTGTTTATTTACAACTGAGCTCACATCTAGAGATTCAATATTTTTTAGCAGTCTTGCGATTTCTTAAGGGCACACGCTACTAATTGCAGGTCGAAAAATGGAAAAATAAATTCTATTGCATTTTTTTTTTTACCTACCGTATATAAACTTATCTACTTTCCAAATAAAATCATTTAAATTAAAAAAAAAATTCAAAATCTATGAAAAAAAAAGGCAATTTACTAAGATCATAAAGTAGTTAAAAGGTAAAAATAAACCTGTAAAAAGACGTATTTATGAAAACTTGATAAACGCTCTCTCTCAAGCTAGGACGCCATGTTTTATATTAAATGAAACCTTGAGCCTTCTTGTTTAAGTTTATAATGATATGCAATACGTCAAAAACATATGGAATACAGGAGAGCCGATAGAAAACTCTGTCTTAAAGTCAATAATTGTTAAAGGTCTTTTCAGACCTTTAAATGACAAATTTTTATTGGTTCCATTTGAAAATGCCATTAAAAAGTCTTCCTATTGGCCGATTGGTAAAATATCGCAATACTATTTTTCCACGAGATCTTTGCGAGTTTTCGTTATGTTGTTTACTTCATATAAATAACTAAAATTTCTTAAATCTCTGTTTCTAAACCATTTAATTAATATTTTATTTTGACCATTTTAATGTCGTTCAAAGCCTATCCATGAATAAAGGGGAAAGAAAAAAACAAAAACATTGTGAAATGAGATCTTCGCGAGACTTTACGAGTTTTCGTATTTTGTTTACTTCTAGATTTAAGCTACCAAACCAAAATCTTTTGAAAATTCATTTTGTAATCAATTTTTTTAAAAAACATATTGGTATTTATGCATTAATATTCAAATTAAATTTAAAATTCACTTTAATCTTTAAGAAAATAATTTTAGTTCTGAAAATTATCAAGATAAAACTGATTATCGTATTCTCTTTATGAGAATTTCTACCAGATTGTAACAGCAAAAGTTAAATGATTTTAGATTGGTTTAAATTTTTTACAGAAACGTATTTAGAATTGTTTGTATGTTAAATAATTTTAAAATTCAAATAAAAACGGCTCCAATTTAAAAAAAAAAAATCTTTCAACTTACTTAACTGGGGTCAGAGCTTAAGTGTATAATTTTGAATATGGAATTTATAACTTTAATTGACTAATTATTTACTAAACATTCCTAAACTATAATTTGAATTTTCTCAAATTGTTCATTTTTAAGACCTTGGTAACTTAAAAAATTCATAAGTACAAAACATATTTACTCTAGATTTTTGGCAGCAATATTCTACAAGCCATAATATATGCCGCTATGTTTAAATTTTTGGAAATCTTTTTACAAATTTTGCAATTGGGACCATATCGTAAAAAAGTGCGATAATTAAATCGACATGTCAAAATAATGCTTGTAATTTTGCGTTTTCAAATTTTTTTTTTTTTTTTTTAATTTTGAAACACAGCGGCATCAACTCACCTTTGTAGAAAATAAATTTATTTACAACATGAATCTAACTTATTTAGTTTCAGAGATAAACTATTTACAAATTTCTTTATTAAAAATAGCAAGATAACCATAAGTATATTCACTATTAGATTGAAAATATATAATTAGAATCAAATAATTATTCATTAAAAAAAAAAAAAAAAAAGGTTTCTAGTAGAATGTCCCCCTTAACACGACACGTTTTCATTGATTTCGACCATTAGGCACCGATCTTTGAACCCCCCCCCCCCGAAATACTCAAATGACTTAAAAATTTCATTCAAGTTTAAAATATCAGGTAAATGGCATCATCATAATCATCTCGACGACTTTAGGACTGAATTAATATCCAAATAAGAGAAAGGCTAAAACTGACTTTCTTTAAATGATAGGAATTATGTTTTTCAGAACGGTCTTTATTTATTGTTGATCAATAAATATTTAGAAAGTTAAACATATCATCCAACAAACCAAAGAACTATGCTTTCCAATGATATCAAACATAGTGGCCACATAAAGTACAATGCATTTACAGGTGAACAAAAATGACCAATATCTACTTCTATTTTCACAATTTTTAAATTTTTTTTTTGACAAAAAGTTTAGTGTGTGAAAGCAAAATTGAAAAAGAAAAGTCTACATAACTATTTTACACTTTTAGACCTGCAAGATCCCTTGAATACTAAGTTTCCTCCCTTTAATCAATCTTAATTATTAATCGTTAAAACTGTCAAAATTTTATAATTAGGTCTATTGATAATTTACTTCTGCTGGATAAATTTTATAACATTTTATTTGTATGAATGCATCTTATTTAGTTCTTAATTTCTACATACCGGTACTTACAGTATATTTATTAAAAATTAAACTATGTTTACTTTTAAAATATAAAACATTTCCTTTCCGAAATATCGGCAATTTCATTTATGTTGAACATTTTCTGTTTTCTGCTGAAAATCTCAGTTCTTCAAGGCAAGTCACATGTACCTATCTTCAAGTTGATGTTCAATCCCTGCAAGCAGTTCAGTTCTCATGTTGTCTCGGACAAGAAAAAAAAAAAAAACAGAAATAGCAGCCAAAAATTAAAAAAAGTTTTGAGAATGATGAAAAGTATTTTCTTTTAAGGAGAGGAGGGGTGTCGCACTATCTGATTACTGAAACCAGAGTTTACAGTATAATCATCATCTTGGGTCACAATGCATCCTTACAAATTGCATTGTGCAACAGGGCTAAATATCAATTTTAAATTAAGGAAATGTCTTATGTTGTTGAACATAATACAGTAAATTAAAAATATTAAAACTTTATGCCATCAAAAATGTAAAAAAAAAAAGGGGATGCCATCTAGCCGCTTCTTTCAGTTAAACAAAATGTGTGCCTTACTTATGCAGGATTTATAAAAAATGTAATTACCGCAAAATATTTGACATTTTTATTGTAAATCCCTTCAATCTGTACCTATTTAAATGATTATACTGTATCTCTCCAATTGCATATTTTAATAAAAAAAACAAGACATGGTGGCATCTTGAACTTGTGGTTATAAATCTGCTCAAGTTTAATTAATATATACTGTATATACAGTACAGTATATTTAAAACATGCAAGTCTTTTGATAATCCCGATAGATCTGGTCTTAATTAGATTGGTTATATATTGTGTTTATGTACACATAATAAAACAAGACAACATTTTATTTTATTTTTTAATAAAAAAAAAAAAGGAAAACGTATAAACAAAGATAATACATTTTTATAGACAAGACTGGACCGAGGACAGTTATCAATATCCCCCCTTCTACAATCAGGCACAGTAAATTCAGGGTGGAATGTTTAAAAAGCATAGTATCAATTCACAGGTTTTGAACTGTTATCCTTTCTTTCCATTAAAGTATAAAGAAATACAGTATGTATAAAAAATAGGACTCGACAAAAAAATTGACCTAACACAGCTTTTCTACAATGTATAAATAGGAGCATTAAATTAACGTGCCTTAGTGTTTTTTTTTTCCTTTCTAAAAAGGATTTTTTCTCCATGTGTAGTCTTTTAATAATTGTTAAACCCTCCAAAAGACTGCACCACTGCTGCAGGTGGTGGTGGTGGTGCAGTATTTCCCCCTGTTGATGAATAATTATTCTGTCCAAATGAAAATTGACTATTGGTTGTTTTTGATGCAGGAGTGCCATTTACATACCCATTACTTTGTGAATGATCATGTGGTTTGTTACCTTTATAACTTGTTTTGTTGGATGCTCCACTGTTGTAGTTAGAATTATTATTGTATGAAGGTGTACTGTTGTTATATGATGAATTGTTGGTGGCGTTGTATGATGAATTATTATTATTGTAAGATGAATTGAAACCACTGCTCCCAGTACCAGAATTATAATTACTGAACCCACCACCACCTTTGCTACCAAAACCGGAGCTTTTACTTCCTCCTTTACTGCCGTAGGCACTATCGGATCCACGTCCACCTCTAGAACTACCACCGAATGAAGACCTACCTCCAAAACCACGACTACTGGAGCCGCCGCCTCGTCCTCCAAGACTACTTCCTCCACCGCCTCCAGCACGATACCGATTACGACCTTAAAAAAAAAAAAAAAGGGAAATTAACATTAATGAATTTTTTTTGTATAATCAATGTAATAATTTTTTATAATGTTGAATACAGACTTTTAAAAATGTTAGTTAAAAATAATTGTAGCAGTGAGCCAAATACATTTTAAGAAACCTAACACATTGGGCATGTTCACAAATATTTAGTTTCTTCAGATGTTCGTTTTCTCATTTTCCCAAGGTCAGAAAAGCAATCAAGATTTAACGAATCGAATACAATTAACAAATAAACTGGTGGTAGCTAACTTTGAACTACAGCAAAAAGGCATATTGGTAAAGTTTCTTAAAAATATATAGCCTAGTTTGCAAAACTAGATAAAATTTTGGTTAAGAAATTCATGCTCAACGCAATAATTTGGTAATGGAGACCATAGAAGCAATAAAATAATTGATAACCTCTATTAGTGATCATCTTGAAGCACAAAGATATTGACAGGGTTAATAAATTAAAATTTAATTTAGTGTGGTTAGCAGATTGCAGAGGATTAACTGAATTATCAGAAAATTGAAAAAGGTTGCTAATTTTTATGAAAAATTCATCTAGATTAATTCTTGGTAGACCTATTTTAACTTTAGTCTAAATCATTTTTCAGAAAAATATGCAAACCCCAAATTTTTACTGGAATGTTGAGATTTTAATTTTCAACAGCTGTTTCGCCAGACACACTAAGAGAAATAAAAATGGCGTTCCTAATTTGACATTATATACTGTATACCCTATATATAATTTTTACAAATACTATTTCAATTAATTTAAACATAATTTATACTTCTTTAAGAAAATACTGAGTATAGGCCTATTGCTCCTCTGTTATGGGTCAAATGAATCATTTCCGTTTATTTAAATTAAAAAAAAAGGGCCAACTGTCAGTGCGTAATCGAACAGAACTCTAAAAAACGAGGAGTTTTTTTTGTAAATTTAACTAGCACTAACAGTTAACATTTTAGGATAGCAACAATGCATTTCATATCAAGGAAATTTTGACAATATGACATTATATACGATTATATTCCAGTTTGTTCCCTTCAAGAAGGCCATCTTACTAGATTGTCTAACTTTATAGTAGGGTAAAATTGTTGGACATAGGATCTCCAATATTGAATCTGTAGGTCTTTCTTGGCTACAAGCAGCAACCCTTTTATTATTAGGCTATTCCTTTTGACCTCCTTAAAGTGAAAAGTTTGCCAGTGCTAAATTTCTTGGAGTCACCAGAAATCAAAGATGGCGGACAACATGGCCACACAAAAATCTTAAAATATTTAAGTCGACCTATACATTGAAGTTTGGTGTCGATTCTTGTTTTTTGGGGGCCGTAGAATCTAAAAATAATTACAAAAAATAGTGTTTGTATTTAGGGGAAGAGATTTTTAAAATGGTGGCCAATAAAACATACAAAACTTTATAAGGCCACGATATAGTATAATTGAGCGTAATTCTTTTTTTTCGGGATGGGGGGGGGGGGGGGGGGAGCTAAAATTCACTTAAAGCACTTTAGTAACTAAAGATATTCATCAGCACCCGAGTTTTCTTCATAGGTTTTCTTAAATGGATTTAAACATTTTTACTAAAACATGGGCATACTGGAATGCATAGAATCTGGGCAATATTACACAAGCATATTTTTAGGTGTTTGTTAGGTAAAGAGATTTTTGTCAATAAGATTGGTTTCAGTATATCATCTAGCTTCCATCCACAAGATCAATGTCTCCTCAAATGAAAGACCTAGTTTTGCTGACCAGTCAAACATATACACAAAATAATGTTATTCCTTCATGGACTGCATTCAAACCATTTATACAGATGTAAAACCGAAAATAACTATAGGCTACTGTCCCATTATTCCTAAATCAGGACATGAATATGACGCTCTGTGGACAGTCATTATCAGGTGAAGTTGATTTCCCACCGTCTAAAACAAGAGCATACCATGTGGATTGGGAGCAGTCATCTCACATTTTTACAGATGACTCCGATAGGCCAGTTGCCTTTGCCACTTGCATTTGCTGCTTCAGTATATGGATTGGGAGCAGTCATCTCACATTTTTACAGATGACTCCGATAGGCCAGTTGCCTTTGCCACTTGCATTTGCTGCTTCAGTATATGGATTGGGAGCAGTCATCTAACATTTTTCCAAATGACCCTGATAGGCCAATAGCCTATACCTCTCGCACGTTGACAGACTGAACAGAAATTTTAACAAGGAAGCTTTCTTTAGGTGGCATAATTTTTGGTCTTAAAACGTATCACCAATAGAGATATATAAAATTTTCATTCATTACTGATCATAAGCCATTAACCAGAATCTTTTGAGAACATTCTTCTGTTCCAACATTAGCCGCAACAACATTTCTACAGAACATTGGGCAACTCAGCTTACAATTACAAAATTATTTTTTAGTAAATCGACAAAGTACATGAGAAAGAGACTCCAGGTGATATTTTTATGGCAGAAACAGCTGATGCATTTCCAGTGAATTTTAAAGAGATTACCAAAGAAACACAGGGATATTTTACCACAAGCCTTTAGGTTTACAACTTTTGGTTGGACATCCTTTTCTACATTTCTAAAGATTTGTCTAAACTCTTTACAAAAAGGGATGAAATTTCAATTGTATAAGGTTGCTTACTTAGGATCTACAGTGTATGTAGAGATTGTGGTTTTTCCACGATTCTGCAACAATTCGTGGAAAACAGGACCACTCGTATAAATCAGTCAACCAAGGAACAGGACCACTCGTATAAATCAGTCAACCAAGGAATACTACAATTATAAATATGTCCTCTAAATTTTTAGAACGATTTACAAATACCGTAGTTCTTTATATTATTTTTTTGTATATAACGCTCAGTGCCGTTATTCAGCTAGTATGGAACAGATACAGCTGTATCAGTTGTTAAAATATCGAAATAAAATATCCCGCTCTTTATTACTATAATTAAATACCTAGTCTAAATGCTGTTTAAGTTATTGAAATGCTAAACAGTACCGGTTGGTAAATAGTATAATAGTAACTATGATAACTAAATTAGTAATCAATATAAACTCATTTCAAGCTGTCGTAGAATGTCGGACATTTGAAAAACATTCACAATATTATCCTATTAATTAGGTAAGAGTCATTTTTTTTGCGTGGCCCGATAAACATCCAACATCTTAATTAAAAATAAAATAAAAATTACATAAAAGCCTCAACAAAGTTGTTGAATAAAAAAATATTAATTAGGCCTCAAGACTAGGCAGAATTAACAATTGTGTTTCTAGCATGGCATTTTTTTTAAAATCCAGCAATGTATACACCAACAGTCGTTCATTGTTGTAATACACCCGGCAAACAAATCATTAGAAAATAGAATTCCCAACTAAATAATTGTATTTCCAAGATTGATATTCTGTGTATTTACTTTGATTTTTCAATGTTAAAAAAAGAACTACTGTATTCTATTTTTAAAGTTCCTACAAAATAAAATATTTGAAGATACACACCTCACACACCATTTGGCCATTATTTATCAAGTAGGCTAATGCGCACGTCTTCCAAATATCTCCTAAAATGTTGGCGTTTTGGTTTTTTCTTTGTTTCTTAAAAAAATCAAAGAATTTCTATATCTAAGGTAAAACACATTAACATATGCTAGCTGAAAGTCTGATTAGAAAAATTATTAGAATAATTTGCGCAACAACTTATTTCACTTGGAAAACAGTTTAAAGTAGTTCACTTTAATTTTAGAATAAAAAGGACATTTCCTGTATTGTATATTCCTTACATGCGCACACATTTTTTAGATTTTCTATTAATGTACAGTAGTCTAAATATTAAATATTTTGAATACCACCACTGATTAACACGAAAATTATTTTTGTTAAAATTTTGTTAAAAAAAAGTATTAAATTCTTTTCTTTTAGGACAGACAAGAAAAATTGTATTAGTTTTAAGTAGAGTATTTTTTATATTATATAAAACCTTTAGTATTTTCAAATTGTCCATGTAAACAAATGGAAATTTTTTTTTTTTGATTTAAACTATACGAAAGAAACTGCTTTTAAAAACGCTTAATTTGCAGATTTTGTGATTCCCTTCCACAAAGTTTTGATCACAGCAGAAAACCACAATCCCTTGGTACGAGTAATTACCCCTGATAAACTAAAAGATGGGGTGCTGCAGGAATTACACTGGAGATGTGCTGGCTTGGTCAAGATGACACTAGCAGTTATTTTTAGTAGCCTGAACTAAAAGAGGCCATTAATTTAAAAGCTAAAAATTGTGAACTATGTGTCCTACAAAGTGATAATCCTACCAAAGCTGTTACACTCGTGGTCCTGGCCTATGATAACATATTGATTTTGCTGGTCCTTTAGATGTTAACTTTTTTGATTGCAGTAGATGCTTTAAAAATGGCTAGAAGTTCAGAAATGTACTATTGTCTGCAAGGCCATAAGTACTGTATATTAAAATCTTGGTTTGGGTTACCCGATTCACACGAGTTCACATTTATTCCCAAGAATTATGGCATTAGAAAATAAAATCAGTACTATCGGCCTTCTACTAATGGACAAGTGGAAAGATTTCTTTAAATTCTAAAAAAGCAATGAAGAAACCTTTTGATTGTCCCGTTATAAAAAATTCAAACCAATTATTATTTGCTTATAGTACACTCGTAGCTACACAAGGCTCCTGCAAACTTGCTTCTAAAGAGACAACTCAGAAGCAGATTGGATCTGTTGAGACCATCTATGGAACTTTAGTTCATGGTTGGCAAGACAAACAAACCATCTATCATGGGAAGAGGCCGAGGGATATAAAATTTAGTGTAGGACAGTCTGGTTTGTCAAAACATTACGACAACTTAACTAAGTGTTGTCCTACAGTTATACACAAGAGATCTGATGGTTTCTTATAAGTAAATATTTGGAGCACACAAAAGATTTTGAAAGCTTCTTTTACAGTAGTTTCAATAAAAATTGAATAAACATTTTATTTTTTTATACATATTATTTTCCACTTTAAAATAACAAGAATAAACTTAATTATGGCAAAATAAGAATTGACAAAATAATACATTTTTGTACACACCATGAACATTATATATTTGCAAAGGAGCAACCTTCATTTTTGCACAGTATGCAAGCAAAATTTATTAAAAAAAAAAAAAAAAAAGACAATAAATTCTGATATAAAAATATTGACAAGACGGATAAATGTTCACTTTGGTCCCATTAGAATTCTCAATAAAGTAACTTATTTGAAATCTATCTATCTCAGATTAGTTACTTAGAATTAAATACATGTTTTTTTTGTAGGATTTGTTTCTTGGTTATCAAGAAGAAAATTCAAAAAGAATCACCAGCTCTTGTAACAATTTTGAAATACAGTAAATAGATTATCTAAACAGAGTCCAACACTAATAAATAAGATGTAAAAAAAACCTGTAAAGTTATATAAGGCATAAGTATTGTAAATAGTTGGAATTGAAATAATAAATTAACTTTAGTTTTAAATTAGGGATTTAAAATAAAATTTAAAATGATTTATTGGTTTCATCCTCGCCTATCCAACTTCACAAGTTAAAATTCCTTATATGAAAAATTAGGGCTTTACATTCATACCCACAAGCTACTTACCTAATAGAAAAAAGAAAACCAAATTATCATACTTTAAAAAAATAAATAAAATTGCCAATAAAAATTTGGACACTGTGAAGAACTGGTCCAATTTTTTTTTTAATTCGTAAAATAATTTCCATAGTTTTTTTTTTTAAACACCAGTTTGATAATTGAGAATTTATTTACAAAATAATTTTAAGTTTAAAACATTGTTTTAACCACTTAACCAATTTGTCGAGAGTTAATTTTGGAAATTTTTTTGGACTAAAAAATATTTTTGAATTAACTTGGGCACCAGCTAAATTAAACACACATTCAAAAATTTCACGAGTTGAGGCGTGAAATGAAGTCATTGCAATAACGTATTAAAAATACAGTATACTCAAAATGTTTAATTCCACCGCATTTCATTTTTAACCTCTATTTTGTGTATTTGATGTTATCTTTGAATATTTAAAAATGTAATTAAATATTATTAGACTGTATATTCGATATTATGATATACAGCATAATTATGTCAATATATTATGGATTTAAGTGAATATTATAGGATAAGGTATATTATTATTGGATAGTCATATTTTATTATTTGATATACTGTTAGTTTTATTGCATATTACAAATTATAATACAAAATTTTCTCAGTACTTAAGTCATTCACATTTTCACTTTTTTATACAGTAGTTAGTATTTTGAAGGAAATAAATGCTTTTTTTAATATTAAAAATAAGTTAACACAGGCAAATTTTCATAGAAAAATAATTTCTTTACTACTGTGACTTTAAAAAAAATCTATAAATATTTCCTTTTTTAGCAAGATTAAAAAAAAAAAAAAACACACACAAAAAAAATTTGTTTTTGGCAATATTTCTCCAAAATAAATAGCTGGTTAAGTGGTTAAACAATTATCCAGTGAGAATCAATAATTTCTCCTTCCTCCTAACAATGAATATGTAACTACTGCAACAGCTTCAATGCCACAAAGAAAGCCTGCACAATCAGCTACCACTAATATCACATTTTTATTCAAAAGGCCTGGAGCAAACATTTTTTATAAGAAGTTTGAGGTTTAAGGAAAAATATATATTAAAAAAAAAAAAAAAAAACTAAACAAACAAAAACAATAATATCCTAACAGTTTAATTCTACTCACCGATGGCAATTATTACGTTTGCCATCCATGTCAAGTTTCAGTCAGCTGTGCTCCCAGATTCAAGTCAAGTTATGAATCTAACAGCAATCAGCCAACCAGGCCAGGCCAACATTCTGTAATAAGAAATGAAAAGACAGAATGTTATAAAAAGTAGATGGCTGATTAAAAAAAAAAAAAAAAATACCCTAGATAATGCAGGCATAGTTATCTGATACCACCTGCTGGCACCAGACAATTTAATATTTGTAGCAATGGGAGGA
>PXIH01S0010402.1:18369-30100 GCA_003024985.2 Euperipatoides rowelli | reverse complement strand
GAAACAGTGAGAGATTAAGTGAGGGGAGGGAGATTGGGATTAAGAGAAATGGGGGGATTTAAATGAGATAAGGTAGGATTAACAGATGGGAAATGTAAGGATTAAGTGAGATAAGGTGGGATTAAGGGACAGTTGAATTAAGGAAGGGATATTGGGATTAAGGGAGGTTGAGATTAAGGAGGAAAGTAGCATTAAGGAATAATGCAGGGAGAGAAGTTCTAAAATGGCCGGCAACGCCGCCGGGATTCTTCAGCTAGTATTAAAATAAAATTAAAGTAACTACCTCTTTCCCATCCTTTTTTCTTTTTTGGCCCACCCTATTATCTCCAAATATCCAATTTACTATGTACATACACTATCAATTGTATGTGTTTTTACCCACTTATTAATCATAATATGCATTTATTCATCTTACTATAAAAAATATTGATTATGACACACAACTATTGCTTTGAAAAATAAATGCAATCGCTTTTACCAATTTATGAAAACTTATCTTGTATTTTTGTTCAATGAAATGATTATTTTTTAGAATCTGGTTTTCCGCTTAATATTATTTTAAATCATTTTTTTATTAGGTAAATAATAAACAGACTGGTAACGCAATTTGAGTTTGCCTAATATGGTTTAACATTTTCTAGGAAAATCTAAATTATTGTATGTTTTGAACATCTAATCTTACAATTCTAAGGAAAGATTTTCCTTAGAAAAATTTCTCTCACTGCCGAAGGGAACAGTATCATAGTTTTATTTACTCTTTTCTGGCATTTTATAACATCTGATTAGGTTTGTCTTAAAAACTTTCCCTTTATTCAGGTCATGGGATGCTATTCAAATACTATTAAATAAACTTCCTGATTACAAGAATTGACATCTAAAGAAATACTCAATCCAGAACGATAAATAATAAGATAATTATTTGCTGTAATAACAATAAAATGGATTTAAAAAATATATGAATAAAAATTAAATTTATATTTTTATTTTTTAACAAATATGTTAAACTAATTTAGAATCGTCATTTACGATTTTCATTGTTTGTTATTTAATTAGTTAGGCTAGATTTTAAATTCTATCAGATATTAAATAACAAAAGCGTTGATACATAAAGAGACATAAGCTGGTCATGCCTAAAACATTTAACCTATTTTTATTGCTAAAGAAAATACTCTATAGAAATAATTCTGAAATGATCGAAACAGAATTACGACTAGACGCTATTCAACTACTTATATCTGGTTTGGAAATTAATACCTAATTAAATTAAATTATATACTATATAATCGTAACAAATGTCAGTTTAATTGGATATTACTTTATTAAAGTGGTATATTTAACTGGAAAATCAAATTATGAAAGTATACCTGTCAAAAAAGCGTACAAATTAAAGCAGAATCAATTTAATAATACTGTCATCTTAATTTGAAATAAAATACTTAATCAATTGTGTAGATCTTTGCATAAATGAATTTTATTAAATTGTATATTTCCATTGTTGTGAAAATAACAAAAATAATTACAATAATAGAACTGGATCTTAGATCATATGAATTTATTGATAAACAATTTAGAAAAAATAAATAAATAAATAAAGTAATTTTATTTAGAAATGTTAGTTTAGGGAATCGTTTGTATTTTATATTTTAAAAGAATCTCAAAGTCTAAAAAAAAATTAAAATAACATTGATAATTCTAATTTTTCTATAGAAAGAGTAAATGCTTTCCTTACAAAGCTTTAAATAGGAATTGTTGATTTATTTTTGATGATGTCCTTATATCTATCTCTATGTGTATTAAATTTATTTGGCCACTCTCATTCAAAAGATAACCAATTTATCATTGCAGAACATAAAACTTAACAATTTTATTAGAACCTCAAGATCTGAGATTAATTTGGTTCAAAGTAGAAGTGGAGTTAATAGATCCACTTTACAAAATGTTCCATAAGCATTTAAAGAATATTTCAATACTTAAAAAATTACCCACCAATGAAAAAAAAGCAGACTTATTGCTTTTAAAAGCTACCAATAACTTTTTCTTATTAAAGAAACTGAGGAGTCTACTACAGTATTTTAATACTTTATCTTTGGCTGAGCATTTCCAGACTTCAAGGTGAATAACTTAATTAATGCAATTTAGAGCATGCGCCAACGGAAGCCACAAGTTGGATGTCAAGGTCGCTGTGCTGGACAGTATATTGTTTGTTTTTTGTTTAAATTTCTTATAGTTACTTTATTGCAAGTATGTATATTGATATTTAAAAGTGTATACTACTTAAAGTTTATCAAATTTAATACAGATAAAATTGTTGAAGAACATTTTAAACAGAATTTCAAAATAGCATGAAACACAATAAATCTGTTAAATTCTTAATTAATAACTTTGTAAAGACAAAATTGTTTGATTTTATTCTAATAATGGCGGATATACAAATGGATTCATATAATAACAGGGAATTGGTGAATGGTGATTAACAACTTTTTAGTTTAGTTACGATGACGATGACGTGATCTACAGTTTTTAAATTGATAGATTCAACGTTCAGGAGTTCAATTGGAACAATTAATAGATGCCTTAGATTCTTTAATAATATTGCTGCATATTTAACAAATATAATAGACTAGTGTACCATGCTTGGAAATTTGATAGTTGTCATATATCACACTTTACTGGTGCTTGATATTTTTAAAATAACAGTTCTTTGGTTGCCATAGTCTATAGTAATAGAATAGATTCAACAAATAATGTAACTTTATGGATAGGTTTTGTCAAAAAATCCTACTAAAAAATAGATTAGACAATTATCTTCATTTTGGGATATGGAAGAACACTTAGTGGTCTATGATTCATGTTTGTTTTAGCAAAAACAGCCTCGTAAATAATCATCTGGATCAATATAACGCCATTGCTGTTAGCTACCACCTGGTGAGTTTTACTATAAATGTGACAGCTACTTTTTTTTTGAATGAAGGGTAGATTTATGGGTGTCTAAAATAAATAGAGGAAGCTACCCCAAAACCCACAAATCCACCCTTCATTCAAGAAAAAAAACAACTTGGATCCTCGGCATCATGCACAATTTGAACATTTTAAAAATAGCAAGTTTGCGTGAAAAATAAATCAGATTGTTGGCATCATGGACATTTTAAAATCGCTAAAATATAGCTAGTTTTAGAGAAAAAAACTCAGAACCTCGTTATGATGTAAATTTGGAAGATTGTAAAATTAATAGCTGTCACATTTATAGTAAAACTCGCCAGGTGGCAGCTAACAGTAATGGCGATATATTGATCCAGACGATTATTTACGAGGCTGTTTTTGCTAAAATGAGCATGAACCATAAACAACGAAGTGTTCTTGCATATCCTAAAATGAAGGGAATTATCTAATCTATTTATTCGTTAAAAAAATTATCAAAATTCCTTAAGGCTTCCTGGCTACAAAAGCGTACCATCTCCCCCCCCCTGCCCAAAGAGCTATATTTGGAAAGTTTTGTCCCGAAGATCAACTCATATCTGTTTTGAAAGATTACAATGTTATCTTGGATATTAATATTGGAATTAAGATGTTATTAATAAATATCTTTTTTAATAAAAAAGCGCAGCTGAATTCTGTCTGTTTATCTTTCTTCTTTTTTTTATAACAGATTTGAAATAAATGTTTGTTAGTGATGCCAGTCTTTTACCAGAACTCATAATTGAAGAGAAATGGAACTCTTCAAGACTGTTTAAATTTACACAAAACATTCTTGTTTGCCAAGAAGCAGTGGCGCAGAGGGTTGAGCTGCGCTGTTTCGTATTCTTGGTGAAAGACAAGCTAGCGACCAGGGTTCACGGTTTGCGCTGTCCGACCCAAAAACTTCGCTCAAAATTCTCTTCCTTTGTGAATGGCAGGGAGTTTGGGGTGCCTTTCAACCAGTCAGCATGACTCTCGGACCTTGCATTCTAAAGATACAAATTTCTGAAGTTACGCAACACGAGCATATTACGTCTGAACCATCGGACGAAAGTCTGATCGTCAGAATGTAGTAACATTGTAAATAATGTAAATATATATAATTATGTATATATAAAATATAAGTGTAAATAGTTTCGCGTCGAGACGATTCGCCTTAGCCGTCAGGCGGGTATTGGTGAATAAGCTTACCCCCCCAAAAAAAATTTTTTTTTTGTTTGAATGAGGTAATCCATATATTATAGGATAGTAACATATTTATTATTTTTATTTTTCAAATTTGTAGGTCATTTGCTAAATTTTGGTATTTAATTTATTAGTTAAGCTAATTTTTCTTTGTTTTAAACGCTATATTTATGTGTAGCACTCTCCTTTGGTTAATTTTGTACAGGGGAATCAATTTGCATTGAGCTAAATTGCATTGTAATTGTTTTGCTTTTAAATGAATAAAATTAGGGCGCAAAGACCCTATTAAAAAAAAAATTAATAGAAATTACAGTTTTGACATAAACTATTTATTAAATGAAATACTCCAAGCAAAGTGGCAAAGATGAGATTTTTGACTATATGAGAGGAAGGGAGGAAAATAGCTGCCAAGGATCGAACCATGGACCCCTTATAGGCACTAGCTCCAGCAGCCAACAGCCTAGACCACTGGACTACCGGAGGTATAGTGAAAAAAAAAATTAAAATCCCATCCACACACTAAACAGATTAACTTAAATAAAAACATAATGGTGATTAGGATTATGTTCTGTTTGATAGTAACAAATTATTATACAATAATATTGCGCAAAAATATTCTATGAGGGCTAAGTCTTCAAATTTATAAATATCTGAAATTTTTTTTTTAATTTTTAGTGCATTTTAGATAGAAGAGTAATTGTTTTACTATTATTTTTATTTAATTAATATTTTTAAGCTAGCTAAATAGATAAATAGACAGACAGACAGACAGACAGATAGACATACAGACAGACAGACACATACAGATAGATAGATAGACAGATAGACTTACAGATAGATACAGTATATGATAGATAGACAAACATACCAACAGACAGGAAGACAAACAGACAGATGACAGATAGACACAGAAAGACAGACAGACAGACAGTTAGATATATAGATAGACACACAGACAGACAGACAGACAGGTAGGTAGGTAGGTAGGTAGATAGATAGATAGATAGATAGGTAGGTAGGTAGGTAGGTAGGTAGATAGATAGATAGATAGATAGGTAGATAGATAGATAGATAGACGATCGATCGATCGATAGATAGATAGATTGACGATCGATCGATAGATAGATAGATAGACAGATAGATAGATAGAGAGATAGATGAAGTAGTACTGTTATATTATAATTATTGAACAAAATGAGATTGGGAAAAAAAAGAGATNCTAAACAATGCAATCTGTTTTTTGTCTATTAAAGTCTTATTTTCCTCAAAAAAAAAATGAGGAAAATAGCTTATTTTATTGAATTTTTCACTGATTTAAGTTAGCCTACCTGACATTTTGAAGCAATTAAAATAAAAACAAATTAGCATCTTATGAAAGACATTGATTACAGCACCGCCACAAAGATTAATATTTTTGTTCAATTCTGAATTTATTAATATTCAAAATTTTTTTTTTTTTACCATATATGTAGGCCTATTTAGTAATAAAAATAATATTGGGGAGAGGTTGGGGATTTCTTTGAATTCTGGCCGTGAAAAATAAGAACCCTTTCCCAAAAAATTTGAATCTCACTTATGATTCAGGGCTCGAAATAGCTCAAGGCCTTTACACACTTGCAGCGAGTTAGGAGATAATAGCCTCGAGATCCAATCAACTAGAAGCATATTTTGCCACAGCCTAATATTTATATAGGCCTACTATAGCCTATATGTAAAATCAGGCAAAAACTATATAGTCTACTATGTACAGTATTACAGACTGTAATACTATGTTTGTTACAGTTTTATATAGTACCGTACATATCTTTGAAATTGAATGTGTTCATTTTTCCATAAGGCCACAATAAAGTTAGATCCGCCCTTACTCTCATTGATGTTTTCAGCAGTTAATTCTAAGTATGACTTATTTAGCATTGTGTGTGATGGGTTGTTTTCAAAACTATATCTAAATTACCGGTAACTAAAAACAAATATAAATTGCTAGTTAAGTATTAGGCCTATATTGTGCCACTATAGTATTTGTTAATTCAGATAAACTAGTCTACATAACCACCATGAGTTGCTATAAAATTGCTGTGAGCAACATTATCCTCAAAGCAAAAGTTGCTCAAGGTTTAAATTACTATTTCGAGCCCTGATGATTATGATAACCCAATAATAGGTGATATGAAGATGCATGACTGTAGATTGCTAGCCCTTTAGATAGACAAATCAAATAATTACAAACCAAACAATCCATTGTTTTAAAATTATAAATGAAGTTAAGTATAACTCAGTGACTTTTTTTTGTGAGTCAATTATTCTAAGTACGGTATGGTAACAAACAGGAATTTATTTTAAACTAAATTCTAAGACATTTTTTTAATGTTTAAAGCCTAAGTACTTTAATATTACTTACAGGAACTTAAGAGTCTAAATAAGCTATCCTATTTGAGAAAAAAATATTAACAGACTAGCTAGATCATTTTTAGACCTTTATTTTGTCAATAAATTTCAGTTATTAAATTTTAAACTTTCCAAGCTTTTAAAATGAGGACTTACCTTTTTTTATAATCTTCAGCTAATTTTTTCCAATATTCCTTTTCTTCATCTGGAGTGCCAAAAGTTTTTTCTTCCGACATTTTGAAATGACAGGGTAATGAGAGTCAATCCAGTTTGATGATAAAATTGGGTAGGTAGGGGGGAAAAATCACCAATGTTGTAATATCCAATTTACCAATGATCTTGGTTTATTATATTCCACGTTGCAATAAAACAATTCAAGCTATTAATGGAATTAATCCCCGTTGCCTTGTGGTGACTATCGGTATGGTAAATCTAAAACCAAGCATAAAAATTTTTTCAAAAAATAAACTTTAGTAGGTGGTCATCATTCCATGTCAATTTTTCAATGAATGCTATCTTTAAAAAAAATGGCTTTTTAACTAGATAGAGAGGTGTTAAGAACCAACTATAGAACTTTTGCCACCATACAAACTTTTTACAATAATGCTCAGTAAAAAAGTATTTGTTTAGTTGTCAAGAAAATACAAACCCATAATTTTGATGTTAAATTATACAAGGCAAGTAAGTAGTCCAGATTAGACCTTCAAAGCCAAAAACTTTTCATTTGTTCAAGAAGTTTGTCATCGAAAAAAAAGAGATGGGGGGGGGGGGACTGAAAGTTGGAGATGGAGAGGGGATTTCTAAAAAAATTTCATAGGCTTTATCCAAGTACAACAAATAAAAATATTCCTGCTTCTCTAAAAATTTAACTAAGGATACACATATCTATAAACAGAAATACCCATATTAACATTTTAGACTCAAACACATTATTATATTTCAAGTCAATATATTTTGAGTTTGGTTGTGAAGGAATTTCAGTTGTGTTACCCCAACATAAGTTTTTTCAGATAAAAAATAATATATTTCATCATGGAAGAATCTTATCTATGTCAGTTTAAACCTAGATTTGGTTCCCAAAATACAATTTCAGTTAATATAGACCTACTTAAATTTTAAAACTAATAATTACCTAATATTTTAGAAACCTTGGTAGCTTGAGCCTCTGTTAATGATTTCCAAATATATGGTTTTATTACATCTTCCAAAACAATGGCTGCCAAGGAATTCACACCTGAGGAAATGGTACTGAAAAAATAACACAAATAAAATATTAATTGGAAAACATTAGAGAAATAACTTCAAATAATACATATTTTATTTCACAACATAGTGCATTATAATAATTATCAAAGTAATTTCAGTTGTTTTTCATCTTCTATCATCCAAATTGAATGTAAAATTATATTTCTGGTATCAAACATTTTCTAACAATTATAATGGCATTAATAAAAATTATATGTTTTTAAAATATTAATAAAAGCTGATTATAGATCACTTTATTTTTATTACATGGTTTTATTTAAGTTGATTTTTCTGTCCAGGTCAAATCTGGCAATCAATTTTTAACCCACTTCTGCTGAAATTTTGCAGACATGCTAGTTTCCGATGACAATACAATTTGATATAATTACTTTTAATTTTCACCACCAGGGGGCGTGAATAAAACGATGTGTGTTAAATTTTTTTTACACGTTTCTTGTTCTGGATGTTCAGGAACCTGGTTGACTAGTTGGAAGTATAAGAAAATTATTATAGATTTTCAAATATAATTAGCTCTATCTTTGCTTAAAATAAAGAGTTCTGCCTTATAAAACCACTAAGTGGTAGTTGTATATTCTGTATAAGTTTTTATTGTCATTAATATGGTCATTTTCTAAAGATTGATATTATAAAGTTATTTTGTTTAGGTTAAATTAGTACAATCTTTTAGATATTGGCACATTATGAACAATTTTTCGTTAAGGGTAATTTTGAATTAATTGATAATGTTCTTATCTAATGATTTTGTCAGAGGACTTTTCTCTATTTACAGCAATGATTACACTGTTCTACAAAGATATTTTCCCTCCGGTTCTAACACTTGTTTCCAAAGGATTTTAGGGTGCTGAATTCACATCTGGAATTTATTTTTTTCTATCAGGTAGGGGTTTTAAAGATATTTTTCTATTGTATTTTGAAGATTAATTAACACTATTGAATGGGTGGTTTATAATCACCGGTTCATGTCGGTGGAAGTACAACTCATTGATATACTTACAGCCAGTGCAGGATTTATACTTGATAAGGCCCTAAGCTATTTGAGATATGGGGCCCGTCAGCGCATGCTCGAGTGTAGCGGAGCAACACAGGGGAATCCCCATGTTTATAGTAAAAGAAATTATATACTTTAAACGTTCCATTTAAAATTGGGCGAAGAGTATGGGACGTCCTGGACATGCGGCATTAGGACAAATAATGCTGCAGTTTACAGTATATTTAAGTATATATGACAATTTCTCACTCGGACAATTTTTTTTGGGGCCCCCAAGAAAGTGGGGGCCATAAGCTATAGCTTGTTTAGCTTATACGTAAATCCTACACTGCTTACAGCCTGTAATGTTTGATAATAACTGATAGATAGCTAAGTACCAACAGAGGGCCTACAGTTCTCAAAGTAGCAACAACTTCATTAGATTCTCTGCACTCATAATCACACTTCAATTTTAATGATTTGAAATTAAATGTTTTAATTAAATATATGAAAAATGTAATTACTGTAAATAAATTTTATATCTTCTTACAGTTGTGTATATATTTCACAATAATGATGTTTATTACAACTAGTTTAAAAAAAAGGTGATCAATGCATATTAACCCTAACTTGATTTGTGTTGTTATAATTCAAAATTAGGATGTAATTCTGAAGATTTTACTGTTCATAATAGTAAAATCACACCATTTTACAGTAATGCGGACAATGTCTTCCCAATTTGTTCTTTTTCAGTTACTGTCATCCCATAACTGCAAAAATAAATCAGAAAAATTTTATGTTTGTGAAAGCTTTACATTTGACAGACATAAAAAGAGGATGTTATGTCTGTATTAATTTAGTTGTGAAATTGGTGATCAAGGTAGAAAATGGTCCCCAGATCATATTTTCTGTTACTTGTTATGACAAACTGCTACGATAGTTGAAGAGTGAAGCTAAGGCAATGCCATTTAGTGTACTGTTATATGGGGAGAACAAAAAGATGATGTTTCCACTGTTATTTCTGCTTGACAAATGTACAAGGCTGTACAAAGCTTTACAAAATAGAAATCAAAGATTTATAGTATTTACTCTAACTTGCCTTCTGCAACTAAGTCTATGGCACACTCCAGGATATTTCCAGGGATAATAAAACTTGTTCTTGAAGAGATAGAACAAAGTGAAGTTGAGGAAAACAGTGAAGAAAAAAAATACTGAAGTTGAACGAGAGAGAGAAGAGAGTTCCATTATTTCCACCAAATACATATTTAACCCTCATTTTCTTGCTCAGGCGGAATTATAATGATTTAGAGACCTTGATGCAAGGTCTCTAAATCATTATAAATCAGAAGTTTTATAATGATTTAGCAAATCAAAATCAGAAGATTTAGGATCTATGCTGCAGTAATGGAACTTCCTGAAACCAAACATTAGTGTTAGTGTATACAGACACAAAGTTTAAGTTTTTCTTTTATGACAGAACACTGACTTTATGCAACAATGTTTTTGGATAAATGGAAGCTCTAAAATGGAATTAGGTACAAAGGTCTGAAGACTTTCAAGGATGGTTTGAAAATTAGTTTAAATTCTAGTTGGTTATGCTAGTCTTGTTAAAGATCCTTACACACATTTATGGCATATTCCAGTCAATTAAATAATGTGGCCACTTAGTGGAAAATTTGTGTGAACCTAAAGATCATTGCAATGATGCTAGAAATGCATAAAGGCTATATAAAATTATGTTGCTTACTTTGCGAATGGGGCAGTCATGATAGAAAATCACATTCTACCAAGAAAATTAGGCAAATTTGGGTACTGACAGCAGGGTAAAAAATGTAAAACAAGAAAGTTTAGTTGCTCCTGCATATGTACTTCTCCCTTCATTGCACATTAAATTGAGTTTGATGAAGCAGTTTGTGAAAGTAATGGATAAGGATGGACCAATGCTGCTTACTTAACCTTAAAATTTCCTTGTCTAAAATCAGTATATGGTTGAACCATGTGTAACCTGATGGGAGGGAGGAAGTTCTTTATTTACACTATGTACAAAGATAGAGAATACAGTCTTCTACCTCAGATGCATATTCGACGCTTGGAACATGGATCTTTATTATCTGAAATTATTGAGAATGGTTCTTCAAAGACGCCTGAATCCCAGCTTCAGTCAACCATTTTAAAACCTGGGGATCGGTAGGTGCAAATCTTTACACAAAGACTTTTAATTGTCTAATATGTTCAGAAATAATGCCCCCCCTGGAACCTGGGTCTGGAAAACCTGGACCAGTACTGGTGTCTGTGGGGATCAAACCTGTTCCCAGGAACATTATGTCTTGTGAAACCTCAACCCAGTGTGTTACTGACTGAGCTACTACTCCTGGACAAATTCATAATATTGGTTAAAATAAAGACATTATCTTAGCCTATCTTTCCTAAAACCATTTGCAATTCATCCTAAGATATTTTTTCTTCTATTATTCTATCTAACATATCTTTGAGGATTGCAGTAAATAATTTACCTAACTGATTGGTCTATAATTATTAATATCAAGTTTAGATTTTTTTAAAAAAAAAAGTTTCTCCAAACAGGGAAAAACCATAGTTTTACTGGTTCTTAATAAGTGCTGTGTTCCCACAACCAGATTTAACCGTATTAAGACCCAGGCTACAGCAGTAAATTACCATGCATTAGGGATATTAATGATCCCTTGCACGGAAAGAAACCCACCTTTCACCCGGGCCTGGAAAACACCCGGAGAAGTACTAGCACCCCCGAGGTTCGAACTTATCCCCTGGACTACATGACAAGAGATGCGGCAGTCCTGTGCGCTCCCGACTGGCGCACCACATTTCGACAAGTTTAGATTTATTTTAGTTTTTATGTAGCAGCTTCATTCTGGAATTATTTCAGATTTTAAAATCCCATTAAAGATTAACCTTATTCCTGTATTGTTCAAAGTATTTGTTGCAAGTACTTAA